>JRZD01029947.1:0-22874 GCA_000826945.1 Eimeria nieschulzi | reverse complement strand
CAAATCCACAAAAAAAGTCACCCGAAGCACAACAACCAGCATCTCCACACCAACCACTGCTTCGTATTTTGTGCCGTCAACGCAGCAATAAATGGCTTACCTGAAGTGCTTCGACTCTTCTTTCTATTTCGCCCTCATCACGCTCAACCCGCCACTCACCAATTCGCTAAACCCAAGCTTTTCCACAACAAACGGATACTGCCTCACGGCATTTCCGTCTCCAGCACTCATTGATCTGAAGCAGTTCCTCAAGCATCCCACCAACGAACTACCGCCAAGCCATCAGCATCAAACGCACATCCTGACATCGGCCGCAAAACTACGTTCGCATAGCCCCAACTGCCTGGAATCCAAACCATGACACTACCGTAAGGGTTTCCCAAGCGGAACAACAAACTCACATCAGTGCCCACACTTTACATCAATAACCTACTTTTCCCACACAAACTACAGCTGTCGTTGTGTCTAAATATGGCAGCGACAGTTCCTCCCATTTTCGCACAAAACGTCGCTCGAACCGTAACAACCAGCATCTCCACACCAACCACTGCTTCGCATTCTGTACCACCATCGCCGCAATGTATGAACCACCTAAAGTGGCTCAACCATCCGCACCGTGTTGGCCGCATCACACACAAGCCGCCACTCACCATTTCTTCAAACCCAAGCATTTCCACAACAAACGGATACTGCCTCACGGCATTTATCTCCAGGACTCAGTGCCCCGGAGCAGCTCATCAAGCAGCCCACCACCAAAATAACGCCACGCCACCGCACGCACGAACTGAAATAAGCAGAAACGGTACATTCAAATACTTCCAACTGCCTGCAATCCAAACCATGATACTATCGTGAGAGCGATCCAAGAGGAAAAATAGACAAATTTACACCCGTGTCCACGCGTTACCTCAATAACTCACTTCCTCCACTCACCTCCAGCTGCCACTGTGTCTATACAGTACGGTTACCGTTTTTCTCATCTCCACACAAAACGTTGCACGAACCGTAACCACCAGCATCTCCACATCAACCGCACCGTCGCATTCTGTGGTATCACCGCAGCAATAAAAGGCTGATGGGTGATGCGATCGAGCGTCTCTACAGGCTTGATTTCATCACACACCTGCCGACACTCACCAATTTTCCAAACCTAAACACTCCCAAGACAAACGGAAACTTCCTCAAGGCATTTCCGTCTCCAGCACTCAGTGCGCCAAAGCAGCCCCTCACGTATCCCTACACCAAAATAACGCTAAGCCTGCAGTCGCAAACCCACCAACTGAAATTGACAGGAAAACTCTTTACGTAGCTCCAGGCGCCTAGGTTGCCTCCAACCGTTACTAAAGTAAGTCCGAACTAAGCGGAACAATGAACCAACTCACATCAGTGTTCACAGGCTACCTCAATAATACACTTCCTCCAATCAACTCTAGCTGTCATTGTGTCTATATACCACAAATAACGTTCTTCCCATCTCCATACAAAACGTCGCACAAACCGTAACAACCAGTGTTCTCCACACCAACCACTCCTTCGCATTCTGTGCTGACACCTTCGCAATGAATGCCTTACCCGAATTTCTACGAGCTTCCCCACCGTTTCAAACCCATCCGATACAAGCCGTCATTCACTAATTTTCGAAGCCCAAACAAATCCACAACAAACGGATACTGCATCACGGCATTTCCGTATCCAGCAAATAGTTCCCCGAAGCAGCGCCTCAAGTATCCCACCACCAAAATAACGCCACGGCATCAGCCAAAAAACGCACGTACTGAGATCAGCACAGAAAAATATTTGCATAGCCCCAACTGCATGGAATCCAAAGCATGACACTATCGTAGGGACGAACCAAGCAGAACAGTAAACAAACTCACACCAGTGTCCACACGTTACCTCAATAACTCATTTCACCCATTCAATGCCAGCTGCCGCCGTGTCCGAAGACGGCAATGCCAGCTCTTCCTATCTCCACACAAGAAATCGCACGAACCGCCACAAGCAGCATCTCCACACCAACCACTCCTTCGAATTCTGTGCCGTCACCGCCACGATAAATTCCTAATCTGAAGTGGCTCGAGCCTCCCTCGTCTATCCGCCTCATCAGACGTAAGCCGCCATACACCAATACTCTAAACCCAAGCATTTCCACAGCAACCTGATACTGCACCAAAACAGTAAATTTTCGTCTCCAGCACTCAGTGGCCTAGAACAGTTCTTCAACTACTCAACCACCAAAATAACGCTAAGCCATCCGCACCAAACGCACTTGCTGACGATAGCGCAATCAGTACATTCACATAGCTCCAACTACCTGGAATCCAAACCATGACACTACTGTAAAGGCGAACCAAGCGGAAAAATAGACCCACTCACACCAGTACCCACACGTTACCTCAATAACCCACTTCCCCCAATCAACTCCAGGTGTCGCCGTGCCCGAAGATGGCAGTAACCCTTATTCCCATTTACACACAAAACGTCGCACAAACCGTAACAACCAGTGTTCTCCACACCAGCCACTCCTTCGCATTCTGTGCTATCACCTTCGCAATTAATGCCTTACCCGAATTTCTTCGAACGTCCCCACCGTTTCAACCCCATCAGATACAAGCCGCCATTAACTAATTTTCGAAGTCCAAACAAATCCACAACAAAAGGATACTGCCTCACGACATTTCCGTATTTAGCAAATAGTTCCCCGAAGCAGCGCTTCAAGTATCTCACCACCAAAATAACGCTAAGCCATCAGCAGCAAACGCACTGTCTGAAATCAGTATGCAAAAATATTCACATAACTCCAACTGCCTGCAATCCGAACCACGACACTACCGTAAGGGCGAACCAAGCGGAACAATAAACCAACTCACACCGGGTTCCACACGTTACCCCAATAACCTACATCCCCCACTCAACTCTCGCTACCGCAATGAAGACGGCAGTGACCGTTCTTCCCATCTCCGCAAAATCCACTACACATACATTAACAATGGGCGTCTCTACAGAACCACTCCTTTCCATTCTGTAATGTCACCGTCGCAAAGAAAGGCTTAACTCAAGTGCTTGGAGCCTCCCCACTGTTTCGACCTCATCACGCACATGTTGCTACTCACCAATTCTCCAAACCCAAACATTTCCAAGACAAACGGATATTGCCTCAAGGCATTTCCAAATCCAGCAATCAGTTCCCCGAGGCAGGTCCTCAAGTGTCCCACCACCAAAATAACGTAAAGCCATCAGCGGCAAACGCACCTTCTGACATCGCCAGGAAACCTACGTTCACGTAGCTTCTGGTGCCTAGGTTGCTTCCAACCTTTACTACCGTAAGGCGGAACCAAGCGGTATAATAAACGAACTCACATCAGTGTCCAGTTACCTCAATAAACCACTTCCCCCACTCAACTCTAGGTGTCGTCCTGTCCGAAGACGGCAGTCACCGTTCTTCCCATCTCCGCACAAAACGTCGCACAAACCGTAGCAACCAGCACCTCCACACCAACCACTCCTTCGCATTCTGTGCCATCACTGCAGCAACGAATGGCTTAACTGGAGTGCTTCCAGCCTTGCTCATGTTTCGGCCTCATCATACACAAGCCGCCACACACCAATTTTCCAAGCCTATACAATTCCGCAATAAACGGATACTGCCTCAAGGCTTTTCGTCTCCAGCACTCAGTGCCCCAAAACAGCGCTTCAGGAATTCCACCACCAAAACAACACAAACCCATCAGCAACAACGCACAAACTGACATCGGCAGGAAACGACATTCATATAGCTCCAACCGCCTGAAATCCAAGCCAATATTATAACACTACCGTGCAGGCAAACCAAACCAAGCAATAAAGCAACTCACACCAGCAGTGCCTACACGTTACCTCAACAACCCACGTCCTCCATTCAACTCCAGCTGTCGCAGTGTCTGAAGACTGCAATGACCGTTATTCCCACTTTCCCACAAAACGCCGCACGAACCGTAACAACCAGCATCTTCACACCAACAGCTCCTTCGCATTCTGTGCCGTCACCGCCGCAATGAATTTCTTACCTGGAATGATTCGAGCCTCCCTCCTGTTTCAACCTCATCACACACAAACCGCCATACACCAATTTTCCAAACTCAAACAATTCTCACAACAAACGGATACTGCCTCAAGGCGTTTCGTGTCCAGTACTCAGTGCCCCGAAGCAGCTTCTAAAGTACCCAACACCTAAATAGCACCACGCCATCACAAGCAAACACACGTTCTGAAATTGGCACAAACAGTAAATTCACAAACTCCAACTGCCTGGAATCCAAGCCATGAGACTACCGTAAAGGCGAACCAAGCGGAACAATAAACCCGCTCATACCAGTGTCCACACGCTACCTCAATAACCTACTTTCTCCATTCAACTCTAGCTGCCGCCTTGTCCGAAGAAGGCAGTGACCCTTCTGCCCATCTCCACACAAAACGTCGCGCGAACCGCAACAACCAGCATCTCCACACAAACCAAACCTTTGCATTCTGTGCCGTTACCGCTGCAATGAATCGCTTAACCGAAGTGCCTCGAGCCTCTCCACCGCCTCGATCTCATCAGACTTATGCCGCCACTCACCAATTGTCAAAACCCAAACATTCCAACAACTAACAGATGCTGCCTCATGACATTTCGTCTCCAGCACGTAGTGCCCCGACGCAGCTCCTCAAACATCGCACCACCAAAATAATACCAAGCCATCGGCAGCAAACGCACTCTCTGACATCGGCAAAAACGACAATCACATAGCGTCAACTGCCTGGAGTCCAACATATGACACTATTGTAACGACGAATGGCTGAAATGAAGTGTTTCCAGCACCCCACCGTTTCGACTGCATCACACGCAAGCAGCCAATCAAAAACGTTCGAAAGTCCAACGTTCCCACAACAAACATGTACTGCATCGAGGCTTTTTCTAGCATTCAATGCCCCAAAGCAGCTCCTCCAACACCAAAAAAAAGTAAGTTATCAGCAGCAAACGCACGTCCTGACATCGGTATAAAACGGCATTCACATAGCTCCAACTGCCTGAAATGCCTCCTGATTCATCACGCTAGCGTACCGCCATACCAGGCGGAACAATAGACCAATTCGCACCAGTATCCACATGCTACCTCAGTAATCCGCTTCTCCCGCTCACTTCCAGCTTTCGCTGTGTCTGTAGACGGCAGTGACGTTCTTTCCATCTCCGCATGAGGCTTCACGAGAATCTTAACAACCAACAGCTTCACGCCAACCACCCCTTCGAACTCAATGCAGTCACCGCCGCAATGAAAAGCCTAACCGAAATAGACAAAGTCTACCCAGCGTTGCCATCTCATACCCCACAAGGCTTCACGCAGCGATTCTCCAACGCAGGGGGGAACGGGCCCATAACAGACATCCAGACCAGTAAGGCAGGTCACTTCCTTCTCAAAGATTCAAATTCGCAAAGCAGCTCCTCAAGCATCCCATCACCAAAACAACGCCATGCCATCACAAGCACACGCACAGTCTGAAGTCAGCAGAAACAGTACACTCATATAGCTCCAACTGCCTGGAATCCGACCCATGACACTACCGTAAGGGCGAATCAAGCGTAATAGTAGACCAACTCAAACCAGTTTCCACGGGTTACCGCAATAACCCACCTCCAATTCTCAAATCCACCTGTCTCTGTTTTAAGAGGGGAGTGATCGTTTTTCCTATCTCCATACAAAACGTCGCACGAACCACAACAAGCCGCACCTCTATAACAACCAGTTCTTGCCATTCTGTGCTGTCACCGCCGCAATGAATGGCTTACCCTAAATAATTCGAGCCTCCCCATCATTTCCACCTCATCAAACGGATACTGCCTCAAGGCTTTTCCGCCTTCAGCACTCAAAGCCCCGAAGCAGTTCATCAAGCAGCCCATCATTAAAGTAATGCCACGCCACCACAAGCACACGCACAATCTGAAGTAAGCAGAAACAGTACATTCAAATAATTCTCTAACTGCCTGCAATCCAAATCATGACACTATCGTAAGGGCAGATCAAGCGGAACAGCAAACCAACTTACACACCAATGTCCACAGGTTATCTCAATAAACCAATTCCCCCACTCAACTCTAGGTGTCGCCATGTCCGAAGACGGCAGTGACCGTTGTTTTCATTTCCGCACAAACCGTCGCACAAACCGTAACAACCAGCACCTCCACAGCAACCACTCCTTCGCATTCTGTGCTGTCACCTTCGCAATGAATGGCTTAATTGAAGTGTTTTGCGCCTCGCCACCGTGTCGACCTCATCACACCCAAGCTGCCACCCACCAATTCTCCAAACCCAAGCATTTCCGCAACAAACGGATACTGGAGCAAAGCATTAAATTTCCGTCGCCAACATTTAGTGGCCCAGAACTGCTCAACTAGCCAACCACCAAAATAACGCTCAACCATCAGCAGCAAACGCACGCTCTGACATTGGCAGAAAACAATATTCACATAACTCCAACTCATTGAAATCCAGACCATGACACTGCGTAGAGGCGAACCAAGCGGAACAATAGACAAACTCACACCAGGTTCCACATGTTACCCCAATAACTCGTTTTACCCACTCAACTCGAGGTGTCGCTGTGTCTAAAGACGGCAGTGGCCGTTTTCTCCATCTGCATTGGAAGCGTCACACGAAGTATAAAAGGCAGCATCCCAACACTAACCAATTCTTCCAATTATGTGCCGTCCCCGACTCATGAGTGACATAAATGGAGTCGTTCGGGCTTCCCCACTGTTTCGATCTCATTATCTGCCGCGCACTAATTGTCTAGGCCAAGACATTCTCACAACAAACGGATACTGGGGCAAGCCATTTGCATCTCCAGCAGTGAGTATCAAGAAGTACCTCTTCATGTAACCCACCCAGATAAACGAGAATCCTTCAGCAGCAAACATACAAACTGAAAACAAGATAAAACCAGCATTCACATAGCTGCAAAGGCCTGGATTGCCCCACAATACTTGACACGTCCATACAGATGAACCAAGCAAAACAATAAAACAACTCACATCAGTTTTCACAGGGTACCTCATTAACCCACTTCGCAATTTCAACGCCAGCTATCGCTGTGTCTGACGAAGGCAATAGCGTTCTTCCCGTCTCTGCAAGAAACGGCACACGAACAATAAAGATTAGCATCCATGCGCCAACCACCCCTTCGCATTCTGTGCAGCCACCCCACAATGAACGGTTTAATTCAAGTGGTTCAGCCCTCCCCACAGTTTTGACCTGAGCATACATAAGCCGCCACGCACCAATTCTCTAATCCAAAGCATGCGCACAGCAGACAGACATCCCGACTCCTACTGCAAGCCATCTCATTCTCCAGCACTCAGTACCCCCAAGCAGCTCCTCATGTACCCTAGAAGCAGAATACCTCTAGCCTTTCAACACCGAACGTACGAACTGAATTGGGTGGCAACTACGCTCATATATATACAAGCGCCTAGAAAGCCCTCAGGTCCACCTAGCGCACTATGGAACCAAGGGGAACAATAATGCAGCTCATACAAACGTGCACGGCATACACCATTAAACCAATTCCCCCACTCAACTCCAGCTGTCGCTGTGTCTGTAAATGCCAGGGCCCGTTTTCCCCACCTCGACACCCAAGGTTGCACAAACCGTAACAACCAGCTTCTGCACACCAACCACATTTTCGCATTCTGTGCCGTCAACGCCGCAATGAATAGCTTGACTGAAGTGGCGCAACCCTCCCCCTAGTCCCCCACCGTTTCGACCCAATTAAACACAAGCCAGCGTGCACTAATGCTCCAAGCCCAAACATTTCACAACAAAAGGATACTGGAGCAAAGCATTAAATTTTCGTCTCCAACACTCATTGCCCCAGATCTGCTCAACTAGCCAACCATCAAATAACGCTCAACCATCAGCAGCAAACGCACGCCCTGACATTGGCAAAAAATATATTCACATACCTCCAACTGCATGGAATCCATTCCATGACACTGCGTAGGGGCGAACCAAGCGGAACAATAGACAAACTCACATAAGTGTCCACACGTTACCCCAATAACCCATTTCACTCACTCAGCTCCAGGTGTCGCTGTGTTTAAAGACGGCATTGGCCTTTCTTCCCTCCTGCATTGAAAACGCCACACAAACTGTAGCAGCCATCAATTTCACACAAACTACTTCTTCCAATTCTGTTCCGTCTCCGACTCATGAGTGACGTAAATGGAGTGGTTTGGGATTACCCACCGTTTAGACCCAATCACATGCAAGCCGCCACTCACCAAGTTTCCAAATCCAAACATTCCCACAACAAACGGGTTATGATGCAAGGCATTTCTGTGTCGAGCATTTAGTGCCCCGAACCAGATCCTCAAGCATCGCACCATAAAAATAACGCTAAGCCATAAGAAGCAAAAGCAATTCCTGACGTTGGCTGAAACAGTACATTCACATAGCTCCAACTGCCTGGAATCGAACCCATGGCACTACCGTATGGACGAACCAAGCGGGACAACATAGAACCTCACACCAGTGTCTACAGGTTGCCTCAATAACCCATGTCCCCCACTCAACTCCAGCTGTCGCCATGTTTGAAAGTGGCTGTGACGGTGCTTCCCATCTGCGCACAAAACGTCGCACGAACCGTAGTAACCAGCATCTCCACGCCAACCAGTCCTCCACATTTTGTACCGTCACCGCAACAACGAATAGTGTAATTCCAACGCTGTGAGCCACCCCAAAGTGTCGACCTCATCGTAGACAAGCCGCCACTCACCAATTCTCCAAACCTAAACTTACACTACAGATGGATACTGCCCCAAGGCATTAAAATTCCGTCTAGAAATTAGTGCCCCGAAGCAAGTCCTCAACTATCCCACCACCAAACTAAATGCAAAGCCATCAGCAGCAAATGCACGTCCTGAAGTCAGCAGAAAACGTACTTTCTGATGCCTCCAACTGACTGGAATCCATCCCATGTCATTACAGCAAGGGCGCACCAAGCTAGAAAATAAACCAACCCACACCGGCGTATACAGGTTACCTCAATATATCACTTTCCCCACTCAACTCCACCTGTCGCTGTGTCTTTAGATGGCAGGCACCGTTTTACTCATCTCCGCACCAAGCTTCTCACGAGGCACAACAATCAGCATCTCCACGCCAACCACTCATTCGCATTTTGTACCGTCAACGCAGCAACGAGTAGCGTGAGTCAAATGCTTTGAGCCTCTCCAAACTTTCGACCTCATCACAGACAAGCCGCCACTCACCAATTCTCCAAACACAAACTTTCCCACAACAGATGGATACTGCCTCAAGGCATTGAAATTCCGTATACAGCAAGCAGTGTGCCAAAGGAAGTCCTCAAGTATCCAACAACCAAAACAAGGCAAAGCCATCAGCAGCAAACGCACTTCCTAACATCGGCAGAAAACTATATTCACATAGCTCCAACTCCCTGAAATCAAACCCATGAAACTACCTGAAGGGCGAACCAAGCAGAGCAATAGACAAACCCACACCACTGTCCGCACGTTAACCCAATAGCTCACTTCACCCACTCAATTCGAGCTGTTGCTGTGTCTAAAGGCGGCAGTGTTTTTCCCATCTCCGCACCAAACGTCACAAGAACCATAACAACCAGGATCCCCCCCCAAAAGCACTGCTTCGCGTTCTGTGCCGTCACCGCCGTAACGAATGACATAAAAAAAATGATTCGGACCTCCCCACCGTCTCAATCTCACCACAAACAAGCCCCTAAGCATGATGTCTCCTAAATATCCCCACAAAAGACACAAAGGCCTACTAGTAAGACAAGCCAGTTCCGTCTTCAGCACTCAGTGCCTCGAAGCAGCTCCTCAAGTAGCCCATAACAAAGGCAACGCTAAGCCTGCAGCAGCAAACGCACAAACTGAATTTGGCAAAAAAAGCAACATGAAGTTACAACTGCTTGGGTTGCTGCCATCGTATGAATGACACTACCGAAAAGGTGAACCAAGCGGAACAATAGACCATCTTACACCAGTTTTCATAGGTTACCTCAATAGCCCACTTTTCCCACTCAACTACTGCTGTTGTCGTGTTCTAAGTCGGCAGTTACCGTTCTTCCCATCTCCACACAAGCCGTTGCACGAACCATAACCAGCACCTGCACAACAGCCACTGCTGCATTCTGTGGCGCCACGGCCAAAATGAATAGCTTGACTAAAGTGGTTCTTCAGTCTCTATAAGCCGCCATGAACCACTTCTTAAAACCAAAGTGTTCCCAGAACAGACACATACTCCGGCTACTAAAGCAATCCTTCTCCGTCTCCAGCACTCAGTGCCCCACAGCAGCTCCTCAAGTACCCCCCACCACAGTACTGCTAAGCCTTCAGCAGCAAACACACCAACTAAAATCAGCAGCCAAAATACATTCACTTAGCTCCAACTGCCTGAAGTGCCCCCAAACCCATGATCCGAGCGTACGGACAAACCAAGCAGAAAAATAAACCAACTCATACCAGTTTCGAGACGGTATCTCAATAGTCCACTTCCCTCTGTCAGGTCCGGCTGTCTCTGTGCCTGTAGGCGGCATTATTCCTTCTTCCAGCCTCCGCACAACGCGTCTCACAAAGCATAATAACCAGCATCTCTACACCTACCACCCCTTTGCATTCTCTGCCGCCATCGCCGCAGGGAATAACTGAACTAAAGTGTTCGTGCCTTCCCACAGCTTCGGCCTCATCGCATATAAACCGCCACGCACCAATCGTTCATACCAAAACATATTTACAACAACCAATCACCTAGACTACAACGCCAGGGCGTTTGTGTCTAGAGCATTCAGCGCCATAAAGCAGGTCCTCGAATATCCCAACACCAAAATAACGCTAAGCCAGCCGCAGCAAACGCACTGCCTGACAATAGCGCAATCAGTACATTCACATAGCTCCAACTACCTGGAATCCAACCCATGACACTACCGTAAGGGCGAACCAAGCTCACAGTAGACAAACTCACATAAGTGTCCATAGGTTACCTCAGTAATCCATTTCCCCTACTGAACTCCAGCTGTTGCTGTTTCTGAAGACGGGAGTGACAGTTCCGTCCATCCCCACAAAAAAGGCAGCACGCACCATAGCACCCAACATCTTTACATCAGCCATCCCTACGCATCATGCATCACCACCGCCGTAAACAATAGCAAAACTCAAGCGGCTCAAGTTTCCCCACCTCTGTTTGGACCTCGTTACACATAAACCACCACGCACCAATTCTCCAAACTAAAACATTCACACAAAACACAAACACCGCCACAGCTACAGCAAGCGATTTCCGTTTCCAGTATGCAGTGCCCCCAAAGCAGCTCCTCATGCACGCCACCACCGAAATAAGACTAGGCTTTCAGCGACAAACGCACTAACTGAAGTAGCCAGCAAAAAACCATTCACATAGCTCCAAGTGCCTGCAATGCCTCCCCACCCATAAAACTAGCGTAAATAGCGACTAATTGAAACAATAAACCAGCTCAACGATTTTCACGAGTTACCTCAATAATCCACATCCAGCACTTAACTCCAGATGCTGCTGTGTCTGTGAACGCAGTGACCGTTCTTCCCATGCACTCACAATGCATTACGCCAGCTGTAGCAACCAGCATCTCTACAGCTACTACCACTTTGCACTATGTGCCGTCACCGCCGCAATGAACATATTAAACGGTGTGAGGCTCCTCATCGTTTCGATCCTATCACACACAAGCCACCACGTAGCCGCTCTACAACTTAAGGTTTCCCCAAAAAACACACATACCCCGAGTACTACGGTAACCCAAGTCCCTCTCCAGCAATCAGTGTCGCAACGCACCTCTTCATGTACCTCGTCAATAAAATAACGCTGCGTGGTCAGCAGCAAAACGCACGAACTGCAATCGGCAGGGAAACAGCATTCACATAGTTTCAAGTGCCTGACCCCCCCCCAACCGCGATACGTAAGCGTGGGCAAATCAAGAGGTGCAATAAACCAACTCACACCAGTTTCCAAAGGTCGTCTCAATAGCCCAGTTCGCCCCCTCGACTCCAGCTGTCGCTGTCTGTCACAACGGCAGTGACCGTTCTTCACATGTGCGGGCAAATCGTCACAACCTGGACTACCAGCATCTTTCCGCTGACCAGACCTTTGCATTTTGTATCTTCGTAGGTGCAACGAATAGCCCCTACGTCATGCGGCCTCCTCACTGTTTCGACCCCATCACATGTAAGCCGACACTCACCAATTTTCCAAACCCAAACTTCCCCAACTGCCGCAAGGCATTAAATTTCCGTCTCCAGCACTCAATGGCCTAAAGCAATTCTTCAACTATCCAACCACCAAAATAACGCGAAGCCACCTGCAGCAAACGCACTTCCTAACATCGGCAGAAACAGTACATTCACCTAGCTCCAACTGCCTGGAATCCAAACCATGACACTACCGTAAAGGCGAACCAAGCGGAACAATAAACCAATTCACGCCAGCGTCCACACATAACCGCAATAACCCACTTTGCCCACTTACTTCCAAATGTCGCTGTCCTTGGAAGCCGCAGCGACCGTTCTCCGCATCTCCGCACAAGACGTTGCACGAACCGCAGCAACCAACATCTCCACACAAACCACATCTTCGCATTCTGTGCCATTACCGCCAGTGACTAGCTTAACGAAAGTGCTTCCAGCCTCCCTGCCTTTTTGACCTCATCAGACACAAGCAAGGACACACAAAATTTTCAAACCCAAACATTCCCACAACAAACGGACACTGCCTTAACGCATTGCTTTCTCGAGCACTCAGTGCTCCGACCAGCTCCTCAAGCATCCAACCGCCAAACAAACCTTAAGCCATCTCCACCCAAACGCACCGCCTGCCGCCATAGACAAACTACATTCACATAGCTCCAACTGCCTGGAATCCAACCCATGACACTACCGTAACAGCCAACCAAGCAGAAACAAAAAACTCACACCAGTGTCCACATGGTATCTCAATAACTCCCTTTCCCCACTCAACTCCAACTGTCGCTGTGCCTGCAGACGGCACTGACCGTTCCTCCCATTTCCGAACAAACCTGCACACGAACTGTAACAACCAGCAGCTGTACACCAACCAGTCCTTAACATCATGTGCCGTCACCGCTGCAAGGAATGGCTTAACTGAAGTGGTTCGAGCCTCCCCGCCCTTTCGATCTGATCACACACAAGCCGCCACACAACCTTTTTAAAAAAAAAACATTTCCACAACAAACCGATACTGCCTCACGGCATGTTCGTTTCCAGTACTCAGTGCCCCGAACCAGTTCCTGAGATATCCCATCACCAAAACAACGCTAAGCCACCTCCAGCGAACGCACCTCCTGACGCCATAGACAAACTACATTTACATAGCTCCAACTGCCTGGAATCCAACCCATGACACTACCGTAACAGCCAACCAAGCAGAAACAAAAAACTCACACCAATGTCCACACGTTACCGCAATAACCCACTGCCCCCACACAACTCAAGCCATCGCTGGGACTGCAGATGGCAATAACCGTTCTTATCATCTCCGCACAAAACGGCACACGAACCGTAAGAACCAGCATCTCTACACCAACCACTCCTTCGAATCATGTGCCGTCACCGCTGCAAGGAATAGTTGACCTGAAATGGCTCAAGCCTTCCCTCCCTTTTGACCTCATCACGCACAAGCCGCCACTCACCAAGTTTCCAGACCCAAGCATTCCCACAACCGACAAATATCCCCTTGAGGAACTTGCCTACCCAGCAAGTAGTGCCCCGAAGCAGATCTTCAAGTACGCAGTCACAAGAATAACACCGAAACATCAGCAGCAAACACACTTTCTGAAACCAGCAGAAAACAACATTCACATGGCTGCAACTGCCTGGAATTCAAACCATGACACTACCATAAGGGCGAACCAAGCATAACAATAAATCAACGCATACCAGTGGCCCCCCACTCAACTCCTGCTGTCCCCACGTCTGAAAAAAGGCAGTAACCGTTCTTCCCATCTCCACATAAAACGTCACATGAACCACAACAACCAGAGCGTCCACACCAAACACTTCTTCGCATTATGTGCCATCACCCCCGCCGCAATGAATAGCGTATCTCAAGTGCTTCGCGCCTTCCCCAAGTTTCGACCTCATCACACACAAGCCGCCACTCACGAATTTTTAAAAACAAACTTTCCCACAACACACAGATGCTGCCTTAAGATATGAACGTCTCCAGTACTCAGTAGCCGGAAGTAGCTTCTCAACTATCCAACCACCAAAATAACGCAAAGCATCAGCAGCAAACGCAAGTTCTCACATTAGCAGAAAACGTATACTCACATAGCTCCAACTGCCTGGCTTCTAACCCACGACACTACCGTAAGGTCGAACCAAGCGGAACAATAAACCAACTAACGCCAATATGCACAAGTTACCTACCTCAACAAGCCACTTCCCCCACTCAAATCCAGCTGTTGCTGTGCCTGAAGACGGCAGTTGCCGTTATTCCCATCATCACACAAAACGTCGCACGAACGGTAACGACAAGCATCTCCTAACAACAAACTCTTCGCATTCTGTGCCATCACAGCCGTAATTAATAGTTCAACTCCAGTGGTTCAAGCATATCATTGTTTCGCAAACGTCAAACATATGCCGCTATGCACCAAGTCTCTCACAGTAAAACACTCCCACAGCATCTGCCACAAAACAGACACCGCGAACGCTACAGCAAGCCATTTCCGTCTACAGCACTCACAACCCGGAAGCCTATCCTCAAGTACCCCATCCACAAAAAACGTCACACCTTCAGCAGCAAACCCACTTCCTGAAGTCGACAGCACAAATATATCCACATAGCTCCAAGTGCCCTGGATTGCCACTCCAAACTATGACGCGAGTTTACATGGCAACCAAGCCGAACGATAAGCCAGCTCACACCTGGTTGTACAACCAACCTCAATAACACTGCACGCGCTCAACTGCAGGTTTCGCTGTGTCTGAAGACGGCTGTGCCTGTTTTTACTAATATCCTCCAAATACGTCACACGAACCATAGCAACCAGCATCTCCACGCCAACCACCCCTTCGCATTTTGTGACGTCACCTCCGCAACGAATAACGTAAATGAAGTGGTTCGAGCCACTCCGCCTTTTTGCCCCTCTCAAATATAAGCCCCCACACAAAATTAGCAAGGTAAAATATTCCCACAACAGACAGGTAGCCCAAATGCTACGGCAAGCAAATTCCGTCTCCACGAATCAGTACCCTGAAGCAATAACGCAAGTGTGATCCCCAACCTAAAAGTAAGGCTACGCCTTCAGCAGCAAACGTACATTCTGAAGCCACAAAAAACCCCACATTCAGGTAACTCAAACTGAATTGAATGGCGCTGATTCCACGACACAAGCGTATGGCGGCAAGACGTAAAACAATGAACCAGCTCACATCAGTTTTCACACGGTACCTCAATAACTGGTTTTCTGACAACTCCTGCTGTCCCCGTATTTGAAGACGACAGTGATCGTTCTTCTTATATCCGCACTAAACAACACAGGAACCAAAACAACCAGCTTCTCCACACCAACCACCCCTTCGCATTCTGTGCGTCACCGCGGCAATGAATGGCTGAACTGAAGTGGCTCGAACCTCTTCACTGTTTCGACTTTATCACACACAAGCCGTCATTCACCAAGTTTCCATACCCAAACATTCCCACAGCATATGGATACTCCCTCAAGCCACTTCCGTCTCCGGCATTCAGTGCCTCCAAGCAGCTCCTCAAGTATCCCACCACCAAAATAACGCTTAGCCACCTGCAGCAAACGCACTATCTGAAATAAGCAGAAAACGATATTCACATAACTCCAACTGCCTGGAATCCAAGCGAGGACACTACCATAAGGGCGAACCAAGCGGAATAATAAAATAATCCACACCACTGTATACAGGTTACTTCATTATATCAATTCCTCCACAACTCCAGCTGTTGATCTGTCTGTAGACGGCACTCACCGTTTTATTCATCTCCTCACCAAACGTCTCATGAGTCACAACAACCAGCATCTCCGCGCCAACCACTCCTTTGCCTTTTGTGCTGTCACCGCAACAGCAAATAGCGTAACTCAAATGCTTTGAGCCTCCCCACAGTTTTGACAGCATTACACACAAGCCGCCACTCACCAATTTTTCAAAACCAAGAAGTGTCCCGAACAAAAGAATGCTGCCTTAAGGCACTAATTTTCCGTCTACAGCAGTTAATGCCCTAAAGCAAGTCCCCAACTATCCCACCACCTAAATAACGCAAAGCCATCAGCAGCAAACGCACAATCTGAATTAATCAGAAAACTTACATTCTGATGGCTCCAACTGCCTGGAATCCAACCCATGGTTTTACAGCAAAGACGAACCAGGCAGAACAATAAACCAACGCACACCGATGTTCACACGTTACCTGAATAAATTACTTTCCCCACTCAACTCCAGCTATCGCTGTGTCTGTAGATGGCAGTCACCGTTTTATTCATCTCCGCACCAAACGTCTCAGAGCCACAACAACCAGCATCTCCACGCCGACCACTCCTTTGCCTTTTTGTGCCTTCACCGCAACCACGAATAGAGCAACTCAAATGCCTCGAGCCTCCCCACAGTTTCGACCTCATCACACACAAGCCGCCATTCATCAATTCTATAAACCCAAACGTTCCTACGACAAATGGATACTGCCTCAAGGCATTAAATTTCCGTTTACAGCAGTTAGTGCCCTGAAGCAAATCCTTAACTATCTGACTACCAAAATAACGCAAAACCATCAGCAGCAAACGCACGTCCTGAAGTCAGCAGAAAAAGTAAATTCTGATGGCTGCAACTGCCTGGATTGGCCCCATGACGCTACCGTAAGAACAAACAAACTGGAACGATAGACAAACGCACACCAGGTCCCACAGGTTATTGCAATAACCCACTTCTCACTCAACTCCTGATCTTGCTGTGTCTGAAAACGTTAGTGGCCTTTATTCCCATCACCGTACAAAACATCGCACGAACTGCAACAACCAGCATCGTCACGCCAACCACTGCATTGCATTCTGTGCCGCCACTGCCGCAATTAATAGTTTAACTCGAGTGCTTCGAGCCTCCCCATCGTTTTGCGCACATCAACCGTATTCCGCTATGCACCAAGTCTCTCACAGTAAAACACTCCCACAGCATCTGCCACAAAACAGACACCGCGAACGCTACAGCAAGCCATTTCTGTCTACAGCACTCACAACCCGGAAGCCTATCCTCAAGTACCCCATCCACAAAAAACGTCACACCTTCAGCAGCAAACCCACTCCCTGAAGTCGGCAGCATAACTGAATTCACATAGCTCCAAGTGCCCTGGACTGCCACTCCAAACTATGACGCGAGTTTACATGGCAACCAAGCCGAACGATAAGCCAGCTCACGCCCGGTTGTACAACCAACCTCAATAACACTGCACGCGCTCAACTGCAGGTTTCGCTGTGTCTGAAGACGGCTGTGCCTGTTTTTTACTAATATCCTCCAAATACGTCACACGAACCATAGCAACCAGCATCTCCACGCCAACCACCCCTCCGCAGTTTGTGCCGTCACCACAGCAACGAATAACGTAACTCAAATGCTTCGAGCCTTCCCACAGTTTCGACCTCATCACACACAAGCTTTCACTTACCAATTCTCTAAACCCAAACTTTCCCACAACAAATGGATACTGCCTCAAGGCAGTAAATTTCTGTCTACAGCAATTAGTGCCCCAAAGCAAGTCCCTAACTATCCCACCATCAAAATAACGCAAAGCCATCAGCAGCAAACGCACGTCCTGAAGTCAGCAGAAAACGTATATTCTGATGCTTCCAACTGCCTGGAATCCAACCATGGCATTACACCAAAGACGAACCAGGTGGAACAATACATCAACCCACACAAGTATACACAGGTTATCTAAATAAATAACTTTCCCCACTCGACTCCACCTGTCGCTGTGTCTGTAGACGGCAGTCACGGTTCTCCGCATCTCCGCACAAAAACTGAAGTGTTTCGAGCCTTCCCACCGTTTTGACCGCATCACACACAAGCCGTCACTTACCAATTCTCCAAGCCCAAACATTCCCACAACAAATGGATGCTGCCCCAAAGCATTAAATTTCCTTTTACAGCACTCAGTGCCTCGAAGCAAGTCTTCAGCTATTCCACTACCAATAATAACGCAAAGACATCAGCAGCAAACGCACTTGCTGTAGTCAGCAGGAAAAGTAAATTCTGATAGTTTCAATTGCCTGGAATCCAACCCATAACTCTACCGTAAGGGCGAACCAAAGGGAACAACAGACAAATGTCAGCAGATAACAATGATGACTCTTCCCATCTATGCACAAGAAGTCGCACGAACCACACCAACAAGCATCTCCACGCTAACCATTCCTTCGTATTCTGTGGCGTCACCGCCGGAATGCACAGTTTGACTGAAGAGCTTCGAGCCTCCCCACCGTTTCGACCTTCTCACATAAAAATCACCACACAAGAAAGTCATTTCTGACTCCAGTGCTCCAAGCGCGAAAGCATTTCCTCACCCAGCGCAACAACAGAGTTAGGCTACGACTTCAGCAGCAAACTCACGAGCTGACGGCGGCAGACAAACGACACTCGCATAGCTCCAACTGCCTGAAATCCATCCCATGCCATTGCCAAAAGGACGAGCCATGCGGAACAATAAACCAACCCATACCAGTTTGTACAGCTTGCTCAATACCTCCCTTCACTCAGCTCCACCTGTCGCTGTACCTGTAGACGGATGGCAGTGACCCTCCTTCCCTTTTGCGCACAACAATGGGCGTCTCTATACCAACCACCTATGAGCATTATGTGCCGTAACCGCCGCAATAAAGAGCTAAACGCAAATCGTTCGAGCCTCCCCACCGTTTCGACCTCAGCATACTTCAGGCGACACACACCAATTTACCAAACTGAAACACGCCAACAACTAACGAACAGCCGCACTACTACACCAAGCAACTTCCGTCTTCAGCACTCACAGCGCCGAGTCAGTTACTCAAAAACCCGGAGAGAAAATAATGCCAGGCCCTCAGCAGCAAACCCACTCCCTGAATTTGGCAGGAAAGCCGCATCTAGATAGCTCCAACTGCACGGAATGCATCACGATTCATTACACTAGCGTACTAAAGTACTGCCGTACCAGAGGGAACAATAGACAAACTCAAACTAACTTCCGCAGAGTGCCTCAACAACCCACTTCCTCCACTTAACTCCAGCTCTTGCTGTGTCTGTGGACGGCAGTCAACGTTCTTTTCATCTCTGCAGATAACGTCGCACTAACCGTAGCAACCAACACCACACCCACTCCTTCGCATCCTGTGCCGTCACCGCCGCAATAAATGCCTTACCTGAAGTGGCTCGCACCTCCCTCGTGTTTTAGCCTCATCACACACAAGCCGACATACACCAGTTCTCCAAACTAAAACTTTCAGACAACAAGCAACAACCAGCATCTCCGCGCCAACCGTTTATCCGCATTGGGAAATGTTGGTGCCTTAATGAATAGCCTAGCTAAAGTCCTTCGAGCCTCCCTACATTTTAAAACAAATCACACATAAGCCCACGCACTAATTCTCCAAACTACAACTTTCCCATATCACAACTCACAAAAGTAACAAAACGGATAATACGGCAAGCCAGTTACGTCTCCAGCAATCAGCAACCCGAAGCAGCTTCTCACCAAATCCCCAAATTGGGCTAGGCCTTCAACAGCAAACGCACGTTCTGAAGTCGGCAAAAAACCTACATTTACATAGGATGTCTGGAATGAACTCCAATCCGTGACACTAGTACAGCGAGGGACCAGGCGGAACAATAAATCAGCTCACACTAGTTTCCACAGCCCCAATAACCCATCCCACCGATTTAACTCCAACTGTCCCTGTATCTATAGACGGTAATGACTGTTCTTCCCATCTCCGCACAAAATGTCACACGAAACAATCAGCATCTCTATGCTAACCATCCTTCCGCCGTGTCTACAGTCAACGCCGCAACGAATAACTTACTTTAAGCCGTCCATTTGTTCCCACTAGTTCAGGCCCATCGCCCATGGGCCGCCACACACCAATTAAACATTCCCACAACCTAACCCACGAAACACATAAAACGGACACTACGGCAAGCCATACGGGTTTCCATCACTGAGCGCCCCGAGACAGTTCCTCACGTACCTCACCACCAAAATTAATGCGGCATCCAGCAGCAAGCGCACAATCTGAATTGGCAGTAAAAGTAGACTAAATTAGCTCCAACTGCCTGAAATGCCTCCCAGCCCACGACATTCGTGTGAGGAGCAAATGCGCGGTCCAACAAACCAGCTCACGACAGATCCCATAGGCTACATTAGTAATAATCCGTTTCCAGCTCTTTTATCCAGCTGTCGCCGTGTCTATAGCCAGCAATGACCGTTTGCCGCACCGCCGCTCAAAACGTTACACAACTTTTAACAACCGGCACCTTTTACACCAACCGTCCCTTCGTATTCTGTGCCGTCATCGTAGCAATGAACAGATCAGCTAAAATGGGTCGGGCCTCCTCACACTTCCGACAACATCGAACATAAGCCACATTACAATAAGTGTCTAACGAGGTCCTTCCCCAAAACAAACCCATAACAAAACAGTCGGTCTACTGCCTCGTGGGTTTCCGGCACTAAGTGCCTCGAGGGACCTCCTCAAGTATTCCACCGTCAAAGTAGTGAGCCATGCTATCAACAGCAAACGCACAAACTGTATTCACATAGCTCGAAGTGCCTGGATTGCTTCCAATGCATGGAGCTAACTTACGACCAAATCAAGCTGAACAATAAACCAAAACACACCAGTTTCCACAGGTTACCTCAATAACCAGCTTCAAGCACTCTAATTCAGCTGTATTTGTAGCTCTAAGCGGCAGTGACCATTTTCCCCATTTCCGCACAAAACGTTACACGAACCTTAACAAGAAGAATTTTTACGCCAACCACCCCATTCGCGTTCTGCGCCGTCATCTGTCCTACGAATAACCTAACTGATGTGGTTCAAGCGTATTCAAACTAAAACTTTCACACAACGAGCAAACACCCTTAATACTACGGCAAGCTATTACTCGCTCAAGCAATCAAGTACCCCACCACCAAAATCACGCTAGGCCTTCATCTGCAAACATACGAACTGAAGTTCGCAGAAAAAATATATTGACATCGCTCCCATTACCTGAAATGCGTCCCGATCCATTACACTTCCGTATATATGGGAACAATACAAAACACCAAAGCAACGCATACCAGTTTGACCAGGTTAAGTAAATAACCGACCTCAAGACTTAACTTGGGCTGCAGATATGTCTATTAGACGACAGCGACCGTTTTCATCTCCGTAAAAACTGTCACACGAACCACAACAACCAACATCTTTACGCCAACCACTCCCTCTTTCTGTGCTATCACCGCCGAAATGAAAAGCTTAGCTTACGTGGTTCGAGTCTTCTCACCGTTTTGACCACATCACACACAACCCGCCACACAGCAATTTTCCAAACCCAAACCACAACGGACGGATACTGCGGCAAGCCATTTCCGTCTACAGCACTCAGTGCCCCGAAGCAGTTCTTCAACTACCCACCACCAAAATAACGCTAAGCTACCTGCAGCAAACACACTTCCTGACATCGGCAGAAAACCTACATCCACATAGCTTTAACTGCCCGGAATCCAAACCACGAGACTATCGTAAGGGTGACCCAAGCGCAACAATAAACCAACTTACACCAGTTTGTACAGTTCTCGTCAATAACTCCCTTTCCTCGCTCAGCTCCAGTGGTCGCTGTGCCTGTAGACGGCAATGCCTGTTCTTCCCATCTCCGCATCATAAAACGTCGCACAAACAGTAACAATTAGCATCCGTACATTGACCACCTTCGTGCAATCTGTGACCTCACTGCCACAGTGAATAGCTGAGCTGAAGTGGTTCGAGCTTAGTCACCATTTCTAAGCCGCCACACCAACTCACCAAACTAAACCATTCCGACAGCAAACAGAGACTATGAGACTATTAAAGTAAGCCTTTTCCGTCTGCAGCACTCATCGCTCCCAAAACAGCTCCTGAAGTACCCTAATCCCAAAATAGCGGCACGCCTTAAAGAGCAAACACACCATCTGACGTTGGCAGGACATATACATTCTAATAGCTCCAACTACCCGGAATACGGCTCCCAAACCAGAACGCAGACATACACGACAACCAAGCAAAACAAACCAACAAACACCAGTTTGTACATGCTACCACATTAACTCACCTCACGCGCTTAACTCCGGCTGTCGCTGTATCTGTATATGGCACTAACACTTCTTTGATTCTCCGCAGAAAGCAACAGACGAAGCGTAAAAACCAGCATCACCAACCAAATTTTTACTTCCTATGCTATCAACACCTCAACGAACAACGTGGCGCAAATGGCTCGATCCTACCTAGCGCTTCCACCTCATCATATACACTCCAACACACACAAAAATATCCCTACGACAACCTCCACTAAACAGACGTCTACTAATACGGGAGGCCACTTCCTTGTCGACTACATCACACATTAGCAACCAACCAACAAGTTTATAATGTGGGGCATCTTTATAACAAGCCCACAAAGCAAACTATCGATTTATCACATGAAACCATTTGCGTTTCCAGCACTCAGTGCCACAAAACAGCTCCTCAAATGCCCAACCACCACAATTACGCTACCTCTGCAGCAGCAAACGCACTAGCTAACGTTAGCAGAAAAA
>JRZD01029945.1:0-23427 GCA_000826945.1 Eimeria nieschulzi | reverse complement strand
AGGGCACAACGCGTCTGGTGCAGGAGCGGCGAGTGTTTAAGCCCTTCAGCGTGCAGACCCTACATACATCAACGGGCACTATTGGAGTAGGGGCTAAGTAAACAGTGAAAACAAAAGAAAGAACAATGATATACCGATAAAATTGAAACGATAATGTGCAAGTAGAGCAAGAAACAACATCGAGGAGCACTAGGAGTTCCGAAATCGCCAGAGTGTGGAACAATTTCCAACATCACAACCTACGGCGTCTATCCACGCAAGGGCCTCAAACAAAAAACGACGGCGACTCCAAGCTGAATGCACAGCAAGAGGCGGATCCAATCGAACTACATCGCTAGCATCAGCAGTGCTTTAAGTATTTGGTCTACCCCCAGTATCTCACCGGCCACTTCTCGGTATCACAGCACAAAAGACAACCCAATGCGCATGTCTTACGGTCCTTATCCTGCCCAGCCTCCGGGTGGGTTTCTTCCAGTTCGCAGTCCCACCGCAGGAATATCTCGACGCACAATCCAATTAACTCCGCTACCAGACACTCCTTCCGCGGGCGCTGCATGCAAGCAGCATTCTGAACTGAAGTGGATTGACGAACAGACGGGGTACTTCTAATCGAAAACAAAAGAATCAAATAATATTCAAGTGTAGCATACATCCTGTTGCATCAAGCTCGCGATATTGCACGGTTTAACGGTGCTATATAAGAAAACATGCCAACTCTGCATTAAGACCAGATCACCACGCTGAAGCAATCACCGAATCCCAGATCGAATGAAGTTCCCTAGAACTCCCTTGCGTGCAGCTCAGCCTTTCACCACGAGAGGCTACGAGCGATGTAACACAAGCTGATCCAAGCGGCACCATCCCGAATCTCCAGAAGTGTAAGCCATGAAGACAGGTCATCACTATGAGGACTAAGCTTCAGAAAGTCTGTTTCAAAGGCTGCCGCTGGGGGGACGGGAGTGACAAGTAGGATAATGCCCAGAAAGTATGCTTCAGAACACGGGGGAAGAGAGTGGATTCTTGGACATGGTCAGTTGATATTTCACAGATGTCCACGTGTAGGGCTTTTACACTGAAGAGCCTCACCCCGCAGTGCTGCAAGAAAAGTCGACGCCACTCAACGATACGCTCTGCGCTACTCGACGTCTTATACGCCCACTCCCCTAGAGCTGCGCAAGTGCAAAAGGCAACGAATGCCATCAGAAGCCTTGTGTGGTCTGCTCAAACACTGCAGCGTTACGCTTCCAAACCAGCAATGGCTTATATATGCATATACACAATATGTACAATACAAACATACCTATAAATAAGGCAGAAAGCAGAAAACTTTTAAGAGGTCTGTTAGAAAACTGCTCCTTACCCAATAGGCTTTTGTCTATTGTTAGGAGTCTCCTGAGGTCACTGGGACCCGCCTTAGACTGTTCAGCTGCAGCAAGGAGGGTGGGCCTCAGGCCCAGCAACAACTTACGCAGCTGCAATCGCTGGCGGATATTCTGAAGCGGAACAACCGCAGAGAACATGCCCCTGTAATCAATTACTACCCCTTCACCCTTGGCACTAAAAGAAATCTACGAGCAAAACGGAAGTTGATTGACCACTCACGAATCGGCCTGCGTAGTCACGAAAGAAGCGGAAGGTGCAGTAGTCGCTGGCGTGATCCCTCAACAGACTGAGAACATCAGCACGCATATACCCGTCCGCTGCACCGCCTCAAAACGCTTTGTGACTGAACGCCTTAAGAACGCTTTCTGGCGGCGGCAACAGGAAGGCAAGTCATTTCTCAACGCAATCTTTGGATGAGAAAAAAAGCAAAAGGGCTCAGAACGTTCATGTAGTCACTTGAAGAGACCTTCGACGGGGTCCCCGTGGCGTGCAACGGCACTCCATAGAGCCTCAAATCCGCGTTCTGAGCAGCAACAAACCACCGTATCATGCTGATGAAACCCCAAAAGTACTGAACTAATAGCTTTGAGTTTTATACTAGCACCTCCAATACTCTCAGATGCGACATGCACAGTTGCAGGGTGCATGCTGTCCACCAAAAACGAGGCCTACCCGAAAGCGGCCGGTCGTGGCCGCCAACGAGCTCAAGACCCCGCTGCACCAACAAATCCAGCGCAGCAGTTGCTGCTCGAAAGCTGTACCACGCCATAAGCACAAAAGGGCAGCAAATAGACATAGCGACTGCAACACGATAGGAAAGGAAGCAGCTCTCCCAAAGGCCGTTGCCACAAATTGGAAGCCAGAAACTTCTTTCCGCTGCTAATACTCCGCCACAAAGAAGCCCCGTATGCCCCCAAAAAGGTCGTCGACCAGGGCACAGACTAGTGAAGCGCGCAGGCAATGGCATTGAACGAACAGGACAAAAGCACATTGAGGCTTGCTTAGTCTGCTCTTCTTGCGCCGACCCTCCAGGGAGAGGGCTTGCGATGAACAGACTGACCCGTCCATACTTCGCAGCTTTGTTAAGGCCTGCGTGGTTGCCTCCTCTCCTTGAGCCGCTGCCAGGCGTGCATAGGCTCCAAGAAACTCCGCCTCCACTTCGCTGAGCCAGTCGAATCCAGAAAGACACTTTAGCCAGATACACACAGCCTATACGTTCAGCGCCATGAGGTGTAGCACTCTTGGAGTGGGGGTTGATTTGCGCGAATGTGAGATGACATCTCTTACGGGTCTTCGATGGCATCTGCTGCTTCCTTGAAAGCGCCTTCGATGTTCCCGCTCTATAGGAAAACGCATGACCAGCTCAGCGTGCACCTCAAAGAAGTCAAAAGACTTAACTGCAGCTGCAACTACCCTACGCATCCTAATGTACATTCTGCACTGCGGATATGGGTCACCTCAGCCAAGAGCTGAATGCGAAGGGCCGATAATTCTCCAGGATGGAGGCAGCAGTTCTGATACGTCTTCAACAGATCTGCGCACAAGTGCCAAAAACTAATCCTCAAAGAATGCGCTCCTAAGTAAACGGTACGCAAGCTTCGTCTACATAAGGTGATTGCCTGTAAGCTTTATGCTAGGTTTGGGGGAGAGGTGTTCCGCCAAAGGGCTGCCGCAGCGTACCTAAAGCCTCGTCAATTTTGTTGCACTGGCGCAACACCGAGAGATGGATCATCAATACTGCAAATAAGCAAGTACCAACTGCAGCAGTGGTTAGGAGCGTTGATCTACGTGCTGCAAAATCTCCCTATCGCATAACAGATGAGTTTATGTAGAAGAAACAAGTAGCGCTAGTCATTTGAGCTTCGGCGGCCCTTTCGTTGGAAATGCAAAAGATGTACCCGAATTGGCATCTCTGAGCTGAATATTTACTTTTGGGTCTTGCATGTGTTGTGGCAAGAGCTCTTTTGGCGGGTCTGGAAGCGGAAGCTGACGAAGCAGTTGCTGAGCAAGCTGCAACCGTTTACGCCCGCTGGGATGGCGAGTCTGCAGAATAAAAACGCATGGCTACCTAGATGAGTTAGTGGATCCCAGACAACACAAATTAACAAGAGAATCAAATGACAGGTAGGAACGACTTCGCATATCCATCCATGCAGAAGACACCCAAGAGGAGTTTCGAGTTTGCACTCACTGAGATTAACGCAGCCATGATAGTCCAGAGAAGATAGCGTGGCTTGCGGTAAGTCCCATAGAGACGAAGTACGTCCTGTATTTGACGGCAATACATGGCCACAACAAAGGTTGCGAACGCTCCAAAACGTAGAGCTAAAAGAGACTGACTGAAGCATTGCCTCATGCTGCTTTGTTTCCTGCAAGTAGACGCCCCTCAAGAATGACGGCGAGTTCCACGAGGTCCAATGCATGCCTTGTGTTGGCTAAGCCAATTAATGGTGGTAGAGTGATATCTGACCTGGAACCTGTCGTGGTTTACACCAAGACTGTTAAACATGTCAAGAACTTTCACCTCATCACGAGCCTCCGCCAAGCTCAAGGTTGGCAAGGAGGCGACGCGGCAGGGGGAGAGTCGGTCTGCGGGAGAGAACAAAAAATCCTTATGAACGCTTGCCAGTCTAAATGTCATCATGACCGGAATAAATGAAGCCTGAAGGGCCCAGCCATGCGATCCACCTGCAAGTGGGCATTAGAGGGTAGAAGGGGCCTCACTGTCATTCCGCAGCTCTTTGTAAGCAATGCAGAGGTACCAGTTTAATTCGGGGTCGTCCCGTGGTAGCTGTCTGAGCAATTCTAATGCCTCATCAACCTTGCCTAAGGAGCGATACAAGCCAGACCAACTGCACACGTTTTCATTCCGTTGGTTGCATGGGAGCTACACCCCCGAAATCTGCATAGTGGCATGCTACCGCATTGGGGGTTTTAAAGTACAAGCAATTACTGACTTGTTAGCTCGTAAGGTACTTGTTTGCTAGTCGTTATGTGTCACAAAAAGGACATTTGCAAATTTTGGTTTGAATAGTGCTAGACATATGTGGGCTTAAAACCCTTCAGTATGGATACACTAATTGAAATAACACAGATCGCTTTTGAACATCTTGTGCTCACCTTGACGGATTAAAATAATGACCTTGATGCTTTTGACAATGTGCTGCTGTTGTTGCACAGGGGGATCATTATGCAACTGTTTCTGCATGCGAAGAAGCTGTTGGTTTGCCAAGCGAAGGGCCTGACGAAGGTCCCCAACGTCAATGGCAGTCGTTATGTCTGTAAAACGGCCCTCCATTTTCCTGCAGCAGCCTAGGGAGCAGCAATCCCCGGCTGCAAAGGAACGGCGGCTTGGCACTAAGCTTCTTTCTCTATGATAGACTAAGGAAAGACCACCTTAATATAGCAATAATACAACAAATAAATAATAAGTTTTCTAAAATTGTTCGTTGAACGCCTCAAGGGAACCAAAATACAAGAGTAGTCGGCCTCTCCAGTTGAGCAAACAGGTCTAAAGCAATCAGTATTTATAGTCGCCCAGTTGACACACGATAATAAAGACCTATTTCCTTTGTTAGCTTCAAAGCAATGGCCGACTGATCAAGAAAGGGAAAGGCCAAATATATCGCCCGATTGCCGGGGCTGGAGCGGTTCCTACAGCGCATGCGCATATAGCGAAGAACCCGCGCAATAATTAAGGACCCAATACCAGCAGAAGGAGATGAAAGACCGTTCAAAACGACATTATTTCATTAAGCATTTCATGGCGTTAGCAGGAACAGAAGTAGCCCTATACTTGCCTGGAAGGACCCCACAGTGCGGCAGTGACCTGGCCAGCACAATGAACAAGCACATGCCTGTACCTAGTGGCCAAAAAGCCTCTCGCTACTAAAATGTATTTTACTCCTTAATATGTGATGTGGAGAAATCATTTGGTCTGCGGTGGGGCTTTAGTTTTCACTGGCAACCTACGGCATGGGAACCCAGCATACTACATTAAAAGAAATTTTCTTGCCCTCTTCAAGACATCTATACACCAGCAGCTTTAATGCACGAATTAAGTCCTACAGTTCATACTGCGACATAAGCGACGGGTGACATGCCATACACCACGCTTGAAGCAAAGATGCCACTTCTTTAGTGAGGGATTGTCGCCGGCTATGTTTGAGGGCCACATTAACGGGAACCGATATAAAAACCATTAAGACAGGACATGGAAGCCTGAACAATCCGTAAGGAAGTGTATGTGGCATGCCGAGAAAGAGCATTACCTCCCGTGCTTGTGTCAAATTCGATCACTCAGCTTTCCCAAGCACTTTACAGTGCAATTTTCCCAACCAAGTGTTCTCCCTTCTGAGGGACCTTCTAAAGCAGCAGAAAGAGCACCAGTAGAGATATGGGAATGATGAGAAAAGGACATCCACGTAACGGGTTCAGTACACAACCCATCTTTTCCAGTGGCTCCCTGCTGCATTGATATGAGGAGGAACCACAAACAGCCTCAGTACGTGCTGCTGTAACTTGTGCAAACAAACTTGTATCCGTTTGGTGCCCGCATTGAGACGTTACTGGGGCGACTTGACACGGTGATTTAGTGCCAGGGATCAACCACCTACATGGTACGACCCTTACGACTCTTTGCTGCCAGGTTCCCCTGAGGGTCCACCGGATGGTGGGATCCGGCTGGATAGTTCCAGTGTATGAGCTTGCAGTTACTACGTTGGAACTTCAATGCTGATACAGCTTCCGTTGAGCACTTCCTATTTAGACGAAGCACGCGACTGCGTTGTTCGGGGCTCCCTTGTCCTCATCCACTGAGAAACACCAGAACAGATTAAACCCCGCAGTGAAGCATCCCTTAAGCGACAGACCGTGTTCTAAACGTATGGCCAACCAGTCCCCGCATATTAGGACGCAGATAATTTTTGGGGAAGAGATGTGCATAACGAGGGGGATACGATTGCATCTCGCATGTGAACGCCATTAGCCGACACGTACAAATGACAACATTCGATATCTCCCGAGGGTCCACCGGATACTGAGGTCCGATTGCATAGTTCCAGTCCATGAGCTGCCACGAGCTAGGCTCAAACGCAGGGAAGATAAAGTTCCTGCAGGTACGCACTCCCAAAATGCAGCTCGAAAGTGTGATAGGTCTTCTCGATGATCGTGCTGCCGGAGGCTCAGGACTAGCAGTGGCGCTCTGTGCAGTACGCGGCGAGAAACAACCAACATTACGTAAAAGCATAAAGGTGTGGGTTTAGGATCTGCATGCAGAGCCCACGAATTGTTAGCGTCAAACTTGGCGTTGAGTTCGAGGCGTAATGTGTGTACTGCCAATTCGTCATCTTCGGAGCCCATCACGGCCTGCAAAAGCGGCATCATAACATCAGCTCAATCCTGTTACGGAACAGCACTTATTAAAGGAATGCATTCCGTAACCTGGCCAAGAAGCATCGAAACTGACGGACAGGTAGGGACTCACGTTGCCGTCGCTGTCAAGAATGGCAAGCTGTTGCGAGCACAGGAGCTTGAAATCAATCACAACAACAAAGCCACGGTCAAGTACGCTTCCGCAGTCCGCGCACATGTTCATAAACTCTGCAGCGCAGACAGAAACTATGGGCCATGCAAATCCTGCTAGGTATACTGCAGTTCCAAAAAGCAAACCCTTTGGATCAACGACACGAGCTCAAGGAGCAAAGACATCGTTGTTCACCGTTCACCGTTTCAAGCCTAGATGGTGCTACAAAACTCTTATTTAGTATAAATGCACAGACAGCCAAGAACTAAGGGGCATCAAACAAAAGGGTGCATCACCTAAACACACGCCCGCTCTGGCAACTGATGTGTGTCGTCTTACGTCGGAAGGTAAGGGGTTGTCTGAGTATCTCGTGCATCTGTTCTCTTGCGCGCTTTCGCCATAGAGTCTCCGTCACCATATGTTGCTGACGCCGGTCTAAAGCGCTTAGAGTCTGGTCCGAAGAGGTTGGGTCTGCATCCTCTACATGTTCCACCGCATCTCCTTTTGTGTCTGACTCAGCCTCCGTCTGTTTGACGGAGGGTTTACTGAGGCCCGATGTGTGACTTGCTGCTTCCGCTAGTGCCACTGCCCCCTCAAAATCGAATGGGCGCCGCTTGGCCATGTACATTGTCGCAGGAGCCCCCAGACTGCTGCTGTTGCTGCCGCGTCGTAGCAGCACCTGCAGCGAGCCGTGCTGCAGCAAAACCGTGGAAGTGGCGCTCGATCCCCGCGTACACCCTGTGTATGAAGCCAAAAACACCAGATCATCAGGCCAATGTTCATACGCACATGCATTCGGAGCAAGTAGCAGGCGGGCAAGTAGCAGGAGGGCCGGTACGCACCACTGATCAGACTAGGGCATGGAGGCAAACTACGTGCGGTCAGCCAAATAACACATCGCCACTAACACGCCCGCCCACCCACATAAAGAAACACCTTGTGCCCACTAACGCCCGCTTTCGGACGACCTAACTGGAGTTGGGGTTGTGGCTTGGGGCTCCTCACCAACAATGCCATAAACAGAGTCCACTACAACACGCTGGGGTCGGATGACGGTGTGCAGGCTGAGACCTCGTTGAGCAAGGAATGCGACTTGATGTTGCAACAACTGCTGAAGCTGCGTGCTTAAGCACCCATGCAGCCCCGTAATAAGGTTTTCCGGGACAACATGGTGGGAGCTGTTGCCGCATGCACCGCTTTCTGCCTTTTCGGGAGATACATCTTTGCCCTTATCGCCATCAGTGCTGCACCCCTCAACAGACGGTTCCGACGCAGCTTTCACCTTGCTGGCAGTTGAAAGATCGGATGAAATCTGCACAGGGGCGACACATCGGGTGGCATGCCGTGTGGAATGCAGACTTTGCTAACGAGGCCCTAGTCAGCTACTGCAAAAGTAGTGTATTGAATTTAGCTGCAGAGAGGCGAAATAAAAAGGTGACAAACTTACGACACTTAGAATACGTGTGACAACCTGCTTGGAGCCTTCCCTGGCCCGATTTGCATTGATAAGAAGGTCTCTGACGCGAGTGAATTTGCGGTTCCACGCAAGCGTTAGCAGCATGTAGGCAGATCCGAAGCGGAGGCCTCTCTCGTCCTCTGGAGTAAAGTCCCAGCCAGGAAGAGAAGTATGGGTCGCACTGCCCACTGTGGCTGCGCCGGCAGTTCCTGCGGATGCGTGGGAGGTGTGGGCTTCTACATGCTGGCCTCGCAGTTGCCTGTACACTTCAGCAATCAACGGTTTCTCCCATGGCAAAATCGAGCTGGATTCTACTGCATCTGGATATCGTGCAACAGAAAGTGAAATCGCCGACGACAGGAACCTACAGCGTTGACGCTGCCACAACAGTGCTGCATGACAGCCCACCATTCCTGATATACACAGAGACGAGGATCTTGCCTCCGCCAGCAATCCGGCACCAATTGAACGAGCCGCTGGCTTTAATCCCGAGGAGATCTGTATCATTGCTCCTCACTAGCGAGATTCCAATAAATTATCACGCATAGGAATGCGGTAAACGCGTCATCTGAGAGGTGACAGTTTACGGCCAAGCTTGCGTTTCGGTACCTCTGCTGCAAGCTGCAAAGATGAAACAGACTCTGTTGAAGGGGGAGCAGAGATAGAAACCTGTATCATTCAGTTTCATTTACTTGGAACTAAAGAAGGCGTAATCAGTCTACTTCGGCAAGCTACGGGTGGTTGTGCGAGAACCACACTGCAACGCTCGCCTGCCACAAATAGAAATAGTAATCATCTGTTGTCACCTAGTAAAAGGAAAACTGTGGGAAAGTATTTCGTGGGTATGTGTAGGTCTCCTCAAGCCCCAGCCGCCGTCCGGCAGTTCTGATGCACAGCCCATTAAGATTGCGGCCAATAGCAGCAGAGAACCACTCTGCCATTTAATAAGCCCTAACACATAATTAGTGTTTTCCCTGAGAACGGATAACGCATACCTTTTCTGAAGGAGTACTCAACCGCTGTACCTTTTACTACAGTCTGGATTGCATGCGGAGATTCCGTTGTTCTAGTATGCCAGTGGACGTGTTCGGTTTGGAAGTGTTTATCTGTTTGTTATCACATGTAATTTTAATAATTAATGCTTTAAGCTATCATTGGGTGGAATGGTTAAGCATATCTATGTGAGGAGCAGTTATCCAGCTCCTCGGATTGTGTGTTGGGATGCATGTCTGCTCAAGGTGCAGCTGGCATACACCTTGGGAGGATCCCCTTGCTGCTTCGTTTTGTTCCGCTCGGTGTGAGTTTAGGTAAGCAAGCCGGGGAAGGCCAGACTTCTTTGGGGACTAACTATTCTTATGTTACTGTTTCGTGTTTGTACTTACGGACTTTAAGCAGAGGCCCAAAGGTACGAACGTTACAGGACTTGTAACATGTTGATGCATATGTTCAAGATTGCAGTCCTCGTTTGTTTGTTGTTAATAGGAATTGCCCAAATTAGTGTTCTAAGTTATCTGTGAGTGAAATGGTAAAGCCTGTGTGTATGAGGAACAGAAGCCCATTCCTTGAAGCGTGCCTTCGGATGCTTGTGCGCCCAAACCGCAGGCCAGCTGCTCCATGGAAGCATCTCCTTGCCGCTTGGCTGTATTGAGGCCTGTGTGCCCGAAGGGAGGCAAGCAGGAGAACGGCCGACTTCTTTGGGGACTGGCTATTCTGAGTTATTGTTTCGTGATGGTACTTATCACTTACATGGCCCATGTATGGAAATCAAGGTGCTGGTACAAGAAACACTGGCGGATTGATGGGAAATTGGGTACGCAAATACGCCAAAACTCTTGCAATTGAACGAAAATCAAATGATTCTCGAATCGAGCAATATGGAGATTTTAGGCTAGCCTACTTAGCAAATGCATGTGCCTCCCCAAACTCCGAGCAATGGCTTAAAGCGTCTTTCTAAGCATTATTACCTACACGCTGTATTTTAATTTTATCTGCCAGGTCATCTATGGGTTCTGCGTCATCCGCTGGCTCTGCAGCTTGCTGCGGCATCTGGTGTCCTAGGCGATCATCTTCCCCTCTTCTTCTTGTACTGATGCATGATGCTGCCATCCTCCCGGCTGCAGGGGCATATTGCTTGCTTATTTTTAGTGTTGATGAATTAAGGTCGAAGTCTTATGATACTGCTAAGCCTCAATCGGCTGCTGCTGTCCATGTTTCTGTTGCGACTGCTGAACAGGCGTTGACCCTTTACCCATTTGGGCCGATTTTTCTGCAGAGTCCTCGACCATCTAATCAGTGTAGAACGTGAGCTTTGCTGTAATGGAACGTTTTTTTGTTTGCTTGTTGTAGTCTTTTCGTAATCAAGAATGGCACGTTGAGACTCCTTGTCTCTTGCGAGTTGGGGTGCCTAACACATTTTTGCCTCTCATCAAGCAAAGCACTTCCACCCAACTTCTTGTTCTGGATTTAACTTTTCAGATACAGTAAGTGATGCGCTTTTATGTTCTGGTATTCCCCCATGCCTTGCAATCATGTTGAGATGGCCAGATCGCCCCCAAATCTTACTGGCGCTTTTTGTCTCCGACTTCAGCTCCATTTCTGAAATTGTAAAGAGCATTGAGCTTACCTATATCACTGGTTTGCCAATACAATTCAAACATTCATTGCTACTTTTAGTGTTGGCTTCTGCGGTCCTCGTTGGTCTTGGGAACCACATCGTAAAGTAGGCATCTCAACAAGGCATTTGCTATAGTGAATTTCACTACGGTCACGGCTCAGACCCAGCCGAAGCCCCAGCCTATGCCGCGGTCGTTTCTGTTTTGGTCAAGCTAAGCCTAAAGGGAGTGAAATTAGCCATGCTTAGGATAGTTAATATTGTTTCAAATGATTTTTGCTGGATTGTCGGGGTAGCACATAAGGAAGTTTAAGAAATCCTTTAAGGGGACGCTCAAGGATGACTAAGATAGAGGCCTAAGTCTTGAGAATTAAGGCCAAGGCCTCGTAAAGGGGCTAGAACTCGAGACGAGCCCCAAGGCCTTAAGGCCCCTTGTGGGGACTAGCCTACCCTGTGGGCTTTTTCAGCAGAAAATTGACTGATGTAGGAGTAAGATGTTAAAGGTATGACAAGGAATTGTTGGCAGCGGTTCGAGCTCCACAACGATGGAGACATCTTCTAGTAGCTGCAAAGGTGGATGTCTACACGGATCACTACGCACTGAAAAACTTGACTATTCACTACTTTACAGGAGTTACTAATGTTGTGGAAGATGCGTTGTTGAGGTGTCCTATTTACGAGTTGGTGCCCCCGACAAACGAGCGCGGCAGAGCGCAAGACAGCAGCACTAACAACGAAGCTGATGTTGCTCTATCTAATAGTGACTAAGTCGTATATATATTATGGGGATAATCAAATTTCGAGGCTTCAGCTGTAGCGCACTAACTCAGTTTTGCATGTTGTATCGATTCAGATTACCTCAGTACAAACGCCTCAAATAAGATAGAGCAGAGACAGGGCACTTGTGAATATGCTTTATTCTGTGTTTGGTGTGGCAACATGTCACTTACCTCTTACGCTTCTGGGTATTTCTGGGAAAAACAACAACGACTGTTGCGAAGGGTGTTTCGGACATCGGGACCCCAGCCCTATTGCCTAGTATGGCCCCCACACTACTCGACTAAGCCAGATGAGCCCATCAGGCAATAAAGGTGTGGACTGGAGTATAGCTCATGTTTAGAAATTTTCAATGCTTCTGTTTGAAGCTAAGACAAAGTATCTTCTCAGTACTTGTACACTGAAGCTGAGAGTCGTTTGCCTTCTCATCTAGGGGTCCTGCGTTCCGGCACTTACCTTTTGTAGTGTTGCCGTGATTTTGTAACATAAATTACAATTACGCAGAGGCAAATGCTTATATGCGATTCACCCTTGACGCTTGTTGACGTTTAGCTTTTAAGTACTAGTCGGCACGCCTTTTCAGTTCTTTGCATTTTTGTCGGCCGCGTACTGCCTGAAAGATGACAGAGGAGCTGCAATGTTTGACTGCAGCGGCAGTCCTGAGATTTTTGCAGCAGCATGAACTGGAAAAGACTGCAAAGGCCTTGTTGAAGGAGGCGAGCAAACGTGTAGGTTCAAAATGCAAGCCTGGGGCTAAATCATAATGAGGGAAGCCATCTCCAGAACACTTTTCAAGGGCTTTGTCTCAGAGCTGAATGGCAATGCGAAACCTGTTTGTGGCTCGTACTACAGGGTTGGGACTTGGAAGATGCGGAGGCTGGAGGAAAAAAGTTTAATTTGTTAAAACTCTGTGCTGCAGAGGAACGGCGCAGGAGCCAGCTTGCACAGGAGAGTGGTAAGGTCCTACCAAAACAAGCCCATATTTTTGGATTAAGATGTTCTAAAGTTGGGTTTAGATGTTTTGTAATGGCACGACAGCGAAATGGCGCGTTTTCTTCTGCTGGGGTACGTGGGTATGCAGATTCTGAGTTGGCGGCGAAGAAATCGAAACGGACGAAAGCAGCTGGCGCTGACGAACAGCACCAACCCAAGAAGAAGTGCAGGTCGATGCATCAGCAGGAGACACCTGAGGCAAAGCCGCTTTCTAAAACCGAGGAGGCTTCAGCTGCATTTGGCATCCAAAAGGAGCGTAAACAAGCCCGCTTGGATGAAACCGAGGCTGAGGAGCAGCAAGAGCCTGATGCCTCGGAACGGTTGGTGGCCCAAAAGGAGAATGAGAACAAAGGTATGTTATTTTGCATTTGTGCCGCTTGAAACAACATGGAAGTCACCACGTAGCGCTCCCCCATAAACACGCTGGGATTTAGTTGGGGTAGTCACCTCTCGCGGCCCCTCCCAACAATGTCATGAACGATCATACTTCCCTTGAAGATGTATCCTTCTTCTGCAGTTGTTTGTGCCTGTGTTTTGGATGGTTATTAAACAGGTCTGAAGCGGTTCCAGCGCATCGACGACTCACAGTGGACCTCGGCGCTACCACCTGAATTAAAAGACAACTCTTTTTGGAAGAAGAAAAACGACAACTTCGCTGTAAAGGCGGCAGAGCAGCTTGGAAGAGTAAGTGACACTAGGTATGGTGTTCAACTTCCACCACGCTGTGCCAGAGCACACATATTGAGAAACCTATCTCTGAGCTTCCTGCAGGTCAAAGGCCGAGATTTCCGTCACGAAAAGACCAAGAAGAAGAAAGCAACGTGGAAAGGTTGTGGGGAAATTCCGTTGACCGTTAACTCTATCCAATTCGCCAGCGATTCGGATTAAGTGTTGAGAAAGAGGAGCATAGGGTGCCGCTTGGCTTACGCCAATGGCGACGCCAGTTGTTTGCTTTCACGTGCCCATGCAATTACTTTCCAACTGGAGGTAACAGGTTTACAATATATCATTGACGGGCCTCTTTCAAGTTAGATGTGCAAGTGATTTTACAAACTGATCGATCGAATGACGTTAAAGCTAGAAGAATTAATCTAGAGAGATTTCCGAATGTTCCACTGGTCAGGTCATTGAATACAGTCACCGACAAACAGGGTGTTCTACCAGTGTAAGCAATAGTTTAGAACCCCTGCTCCTTTGATAATAACCCTCCTCCCAGTTTCGCAAATGATAAACACGCGTATACATTCACATTGACATACCACACTCTTCAGGGGCGTACCACAGACCGCACGTAAAATTTGCAATTGCCACGGTAGTCCTAGTCCTATAGAGTCAATGTCATTGGTCAAGCAGGCACGCCTTTAGTATATGCAGGCCAGTGCCATCAGAATGTTAAGCGGGAAGGAGGCACCCGTTACTAAGATATACGGGTGGGGCGGAAGTGCACCCAAATCCAATTAAAACACATTCACGGAGTCGCCGCTCGAATATGTGCGTCTATCCACGAACAATCAGCAAGGGAGTGCTTTCCAATGGTACAAACTCGACTGCTGCAAACAAACATTAACCCTATATGGTGCTCTGGACGGGTTTCAAGGGCACTCATGCCTAGACGTGCTAACGTAGGAAGAGTCGAATTGATATGTTTGCTGATGCGAAAAACCCCATCCAGAGCTGGATTTTGTCAATTATTTAGCAAGCTCCCGCATAGGTTATTGGGCCACTGCTGACAGATATGTCACAGTCCATGACCGTGGCGCTTTCATCCGCTGAAGCACGATAAGTCGAAGCATTATTTCGCGCCCTCCGTATGCTCTTTGAGTCATTCTCGCGCACCCGATATGGTTCCATTGCTTTAAGTGTCGCATTGCAGACCGATGCAAGGTGTGCTTAACACTCGTAGTATTCGTTTGCGACGCATTACAAAACCTGCTAGCTGCTCCAAGTCTCCAAAAAGCTGGTTCGTCCAATCCCTCCTATCACCCATCACGCTCAAATGGAGGCACACCGTTTCCTCTGGCGCAGCTGCATTCAAAAATTCCAGTCCAAATCGACCGACGGCGTACCGTGTCTTCTCCGAAATGCCCATAGCGTAGTAATCATGAACCAACACCATATCCTCTTGTGGGAACTCAATTTCCGTCAGAGAGCGTCGACTCGCTGGCGTTGGTAAGCTCTGAGCAAGAAAACGTGAAGGCATGCGATGCTGTACGTCAATCCACCCTGCTCAGGAATGCCTACTATATGAGGCAAAAGACCCGAGCGTCAAACAGATAGGCCTATGGAAGCGTCGTTGTGCATACGTATTTATACGAATCGCTTTGCCAGATATGCAAAGCATGGGATAGCCGAGCTGCATTTTTCTAGCCATAACTCCGTGCGGTCTCGAAAAGGACGGGTTCAATTATAGCCTTACCTGCAAGCCTGTCCCTAACATGAGCAAGAGACTCTGCTGTAATTCCTGCTGAGTTGAGTGCGTATGGACGTGGGATAATAGGAGGCTGCACATCTGAAGAGGCAGCTGCATGGGCCGATGCAAATGACGGGATGGAGGAGCCGTCAGCTGGCTCCAATAGTACTCCTGGAGTCTGGAAGTCACTTAACATAGGATTGCCGTCTGCGCTGTCGCAGTCCTCCAAAATCCGCTGCATGAGACAAAACAAAGCCATCAAAGGCAGGCTGAAACAAAAAATCTAAGACCGCGAATTCACTTGTAAAATGAGCTTTTCAACTGTAGAAAATGAGTGAAGCGCTCACCGTCCTGTGCGCGCGCTGCTGATGCTTCTTCCACTGCTTGAGAGTCAGTTTGGAGTGTTCCTCATGGTGACAAAACTCGCATTCTGAGCCATTACGGCAGCCTTTCCTTTTGTTGTAATAAAAAGCGCATGGCTTGCAGCGCCCTTTAGTATGAAGCATCCGTTGTACATCGGCTGACGAACAAGAACATAACGCACTACAGTTGTGTGCTCTTTCATACCCTGTCTTAGGCACGCCCAAATGTGTGGCGCTCTCTTAAAACTAAAGTGTATGGCACGATAACCCTGCAGCTCCAGGAAAAACAGGTGTTGCGTAACGTACTCGCACAGATCTTTACGTTTGCCATGGTGCCTGGCAACGTCGTGGTACGCCGGTTATTCCTCTGGAAAAACGCATTGGCATCGGCGGTTGGTGTGTTATGAGCTGCAGCCTGAACTGTTGACGACGCTTCCTGCAGTAGCTTCAAATCTCCAAGCAAAGCCGTCACGTCGTTACCAGCAATAATGTTGCCATACTCAGGCATTACTGCCGCAGCCGCAGCAAGCGCCTTGGTGTCAATACGCACACACCGACCGTTTTTTCCGCTGACTGTTGGGGTCCACATGCCTCCAATGTCACCTTTAGACTGAAGTGCGAACTCTGGTAAACCACCGGTTTCCGCTACCTGCAATGCCTCCATATCCAGTTTGCCACTAAGGACCATCACTTTGTCGGGAATAGAGCCACTTGGCATCGTAGTGGTTCTGCGCATGTTACGCTGGGAAAATGGCGTGCCCTCCGTGGTGGCTTGGGTCCCTGTGACGTCATCACGCTCTTCATCCCCGTCTACCACTGATTGCAGGACATTTTTGTTTTGCTGAGTATGCAGCATTGCAAATTCTTCTAGAAGCGTTGACACGTCTCCATAGTTATCGTCCCTAACGCGGTCGTCCAGTGCTCCACCAGGCGTTTCGGCTGTGGTGGTGGCCGCAGCCTCGGGCGAAGAGCTCATGCTAAAACATCGTTTGAATAAATCGCCTTCTTGCATCGGGCTGTAGCCCTCATTGTCACCGCAAGCCTTCTGAACGTATAAGCACAGATAAAAAGGCACGGTGATAAAATTTTCGAAGGTTAGAATAGAACAATGAATTGCGATGTATCCTCTTGTCACGGGTCAACAGACTGCAGAGCACATCCATCATTGCCCTTAACATTAAATTTAACACGTTGCTGGCTACGCGTATACTAAAGTCTAAATGGCATGACTCTTGCCGAGCTACTCCTATCATGTCCAACACTAGTAAAACTCAAATATGTGGATGTGTTTTGGTTGCATCATTATCACGATCTCTATTGCAACCGAGGCGCGTCTTTCCAACATAGCCGCACCCTCCTATTCGTGCACGCCCTTCTAGTACTGCCACTCATGCTCACTTCTATCCAGCTCTCAGGGGTGACGCGAACTGCAGGAATTGTACGGGACCGCGCGTGGCTGCGTGTGAAGGGCTGAGAAACGTGTGACAGCATATCATCATCATGTTCGTGCTCCGGCTCCGCCGCCCTGAGTGATTCCGCGGTTCCACTTGGGCTTGCACGACCTCCAGCGGCGGCAACATGCGAAGACGCAGAGGAAAGAGCATGCTTCGCTCCTTGGCCGTCAGAGACGGCCTACGAAAACAAACCACAGCAACACAAGAAGTAAACACACTCCCAGCACAAGAACAGACAGCAAGTGTAGCGAAAGCGAAGCTATCCAGAGGTGCATTCTAATACTGTGCATGAAATGCACAAAACCATACTCACGTGAAATGGTCTACGCCACTGCACTGCACAACAAGCACCATCAGGATGGGGCCCAGATGCCGCCAGCACCGAACCCTGTGGCGAAGAACTTGCCAAAACACTTCGTGCACTCGGGAAAAGCTGGAGCAACCGTGATGAATCTACGTATCCAGCTCGTGTCTTTTCCAACTGGTGTAGCAGCAGACTGGCCTGCTGTGACCTCTGCTGCAACTGGTATTGCTTATATCGCACTAGATCCGCCTGAATGCCCATGCACAGCAGAGCCATGAGATCACTGAGATGAAAAACCCCCTGATGTTCATGCATGTTACTGGCGGTTGGTATGAAATGCAACTGCGCCTTTGAACGTATACGTGCACTATTCCAATTTTAATACCTTATGTGTATGCTTGTAGCATGCGGAGTTCCCGTTTGCTGCTCAGGATGAACCGCTATGTTTACAAACTCACAAGTGCTAGCCTCTGCTTGAAAGAAAGGAGCGATAGATCAATCCGGTTGTTGCTGACGAAAGCTCCGGAAGCAATTTCTAAGAGGCTCCGCAATTCCGCGTCCGCTTCTCTTAGACCAGGAGAACCCGCCGGTGTATCCTCAGAAGCGTTCGATACGCCATGTCCATACGCTGGTAGTACGGCCGATCTTGGGTTGAGGGTGGATGGCAAAGATCCAAACGAAGCCGGAGCCGCTTGTTGTTGTTGCAGCTCCACACGGTACTGCTGTAGCAAAGCAGTGGCCGATGCCAGGTCACTCGGGAGGAGTGTGGAAACGTGACTCTGCGAAAATGGCTGGTGGTGAAGTACATGACTCCCGTGAGCTGGCCGGATCCCCGCGTGGTCGCCAAGGCCAGGGGGAGGAGAGGGGGGTGAGGCACTGGTATTCATTGTTCGTTGCGCCAAAAAAACTGCCTGATTCACTCCCAAAAACTACCGTGTCCAGGAAGTAACGACGAATCTGAGCCACAGTCAAACCCGCATCCACCCAAACAGAAGTTCACGAGCGTCGTCAATAGAGGTAGCCGCACACCATTATGTTCTTCTTAGCAGAAAAATGGAACAACCAGTGAGGAGCTGCCTTGCAATAGCCCTACTAGAAGGCATTGTCCTCCAACATTCGCGACAGAGAAACAATGCAAAATGACCTCAAGCAAGAAGGCTGTCCTCTCCCCTCCATCTGTATAGCGGATTCCAAAGCGGCTAATTGAGAAAGTCGATAATTGTCGAGCTGTGGGATGCGAAACACTCGTTATAAACTCACAAAAAATGCTTCTGGAACTTGTTAGATGAGTCTGGGAGGAGCATAAGCAAACATTCAACGGAGAAAATCTCTAGGCTCTCGATGCCCCGCAAAAAGACAATGCGGAGTGTGTCGGCTCAGCAGTACTGATTGGAAGTGGACTGAAGAGACCTAGAAGCCACGCCACAGGCCACTACAATGTTTGGATAACAGGTGTAGGGCTCGTGTTTGCAGCGTGCTGCAGATTTGGGAAGGCGTGGTCAGGCACACAGACACGCCGAGACACTGCGAAACCACGGCCCCTCAAAGAGGTCGTCCCCAACAAAACAAAAGACTCAAAAACTAAACAAACCCATTTACGATGCAGCTTCTGCTTTGGGGCGAGGAAAGGAACTTTTGCTTTTGAGGGGCAGGGGATGATGAGGCGTTGGGCCAGCCCCCAACTTATGAAGCGGGCCCCCAGAGGATCGCCTTCATCGTCCAGCCCTACCTTGATCAACAAACGAAATGCTGCTTGTTTTCATGATGGAGGTAAGAAGCCTCGACTTTCAGATGAAAGGATGGATTGCTGAATGCTTGGTCGGCCCAACCGCACATGCTTCCTTTGCTGCCCAACGAACTGCAAGTACACTGAAACCCACGATCCTCCATCACCTCGAAAAAACATGGCATATTAAACAGCGAAAATTGGCGCGCAAAGCCTCTGCTTACGAGCGTCCCCATGCTTCTCCCTAAAGAGAGCGCTGACCCAGCGATTCCGCACACCAATCGAGCCTAGCAGACTTTCTGTCACAACGCCGAGGGTTTGCTTCTCTACACCAGAACGAATTTATGCATGCGTATTTTGTTAGTATTTTTTTGACGTCTTATGCCATCCTTCCTGTTTCCTTCGGATCTGTCCTCATCGGGAGCCGCCCCACATCCGTCTGTTCGGGGCGGTGCAACAACGATGGGGGTTTAAGGGATTGCCCCGCGCCTGTACAAAAACGCAATTCTGTAGTACAATACTGAAAAAAAGGACAGCTGGGTCCTCTCTAGGTGAATACGCTTGACTTCCCAAACCTTGAAATTGGCATAGTACTTAACAGGCTGAACAAGGGACTGGCTACGACGGCCCTGTGGCATTTCTGCCACGCCACACTATGTTTTGCCATAGGTACTCTCGCGCCGTTTCTAAAATCGTGAAAACGTCAAGATGTTGGCGTGGCACTTCTGAGGGTCAGGAGCAGATAAGCGGAGGGAAGGCGCAGAAGTGATGCACCAGAGGGAGCGTAGAGTAACGCCAAAGAAGCATATTGGAAGCTTGCTCACATACTAAGTGTCCCTTTCAATTGATGATGACGTGCTACCATTCACTAGGCTCATCTGTGCTCGGCAGATATTTAGGGGGAAACGGTGGGTCATGCGGGGAGAAGCCCCTTCTTCCTCAAAACAGCAACCTCATAAGCTGGATGCGTCGGAGGCTGTGTGGGGGGCATCGGGCAGTAGATTGAGCGGGAAAGGCTGTAGTTACGATCAGCGTCCATCCTTCGTATATCGCCACAACTAAGAAATGGTGCCAGTCGGCCAACCACACCGTCTCCCCACAAAGCAGACATGCACTCAACATTGCCCGCTACCCGAATATTGTGTTCCTTGTCCCCTTGAGCCTTTTCGTTTATTCTTTCCGATGAAATGACACGCCGGGGTGGACTCAGGGACGGCGAGAAGCATCGACATACCACAAAGGCCTCTATGCTACTGCTCCTCGATGCGGCTGGTTTGCAGCAGCGAACGTCTGCGAACAGTGCCATGAGCTGCATGTAGATGAGTGGCGCTTGCTCGCCTCTGAATACTTTGCACACAAAAGTGCCACCAGGGCGGAGAACCTGAGTAGCAGTGCCCAATGCAGCTAACAGCAACTGCATCTGAATGAACTCATCAATGTCACGCATCCCTGTCACATCTGGAGCGCCGTCGCATACCACCAAATCAGCGGGATGATGTTTAAAAAAAGAAAGAATAGCCTCAGAAGTGGATGCATCTGTTATGTCCCCCTTCAACATGAACACCCCAGGAATGGGCGCCAACTCTTGCATATCTACGGCCACAATCATCGGCGGGTCTGGGGGAGACGACGGCGCTGCATGTGAAAGAAGTCTGCTTGAGTTACCTGCTGTCATGGACTCTGCAGAATCTCCAGAGTCAGATACTGCGGCAGTACAGCTGGATCGCTGCTGACGATTGTAGACCTCTAGCTTGCGTTCGTAGTTCTGCCATAGGCGCCGCTTCAGAACCTGTGTCCAGCTTCCAGGGGCCGCGCATAAGTCAACGGCACGGTGGGGATACTCCCAAATATCGGGTCCTGAAGAGTATCCGCTACCGATAGGTGTTGAAGGTTCCGTCTTTTCCACTCGCTCTGCAATGGCATCACTCACATTCTCGCAAGATGGCCACTGGCCGCAGGGTGAATCCAATTCCCCCGAAGATTCACTAGACTCAACATTATAGTCGTACATCTTCACGTGGGGGCGGCAGCAAGCAGGTGGGGAGAGGAAGTGCAGCTCATCGTCGAGCTGCAAAAGCTTATACGCCGAGCGCGCGCGGAAACCCTCCTCCTTAGCGCGCCGGTAGTAAATATCTCGCCGATCACGCGAAATGCGTCCCATACCCCCCCTTTGGTGTATGTTCTGCTGCTCTCCTCCAGGGTTCAACTGCAAGGCTTCAGCCAGCAGGTTAGAATGTTAGCTGCTCGCTTCAAAGGAACAGCACTAGATGCAGTATGCGAGCTAGTCAGACAACCCAGATCAATGTAATAGTTATAACTAGTTCAGTGTGCTTGGGGAGGATCGAGCTCACAGACAGCCACAAGAAGGTAAGAGGTCGGCTTCTGGCAAAAGCTTACTTAAAAGCGCGATAAAAAAAGTTCACCAGGTGTAGTAATTTCTGTGCAATTTTGCAGACCGGAAATGTTTTATCTCTCCGGTCTAATCGTAGTGCATGCAACACTTAGAAATGGGTCCAGCCCCACACTTGGAATGGTCTATTTCTTCTGCTATGTCACCAGCTATTTAAAGAGGCAGCAATACTTATCATTCTGACTGGAGTATTACATGGCTACTGCTTCTTAGCGTTACTATTATACTAAGTGTACTGATATTTGGTACCATCGATTTTAATATGACTTCCCAACTTCTGCCTTATACACGAACTGTTTCTCATGGACGGAGCCAACAGTATAGTTTGGAATATGCTATTTGGAAGCATCTTAACAAGAATAGTTTTTGATACATGGAGCTTTCTGACGATCTGTCCCCTGGCATAGCTCAGGTTGTCACTAACTCAGCCTGTGTCATGTACTAGAGCGGCCTTAGCGACAGGCGTCTTAGTGTGAACTCGCACAACAAAACTTGTATGTCAGCTTTGAATAAAGCATTAGAAATTTAACCGTTTGAGACATACCCCGGTCAAAAATGACTCATGTTCAGAAGGTGCGTTCATTATTGCCGTAACCCCGCTGCTCTACATGCATGACATGACCGCCATGCATTTACAAGACGCTAATGAATTCAACGGTGAAGACAATGATCTTGAGGCTTCCAGCTTTTTCGAGATAGATGCTGATGAGCTGGCAGGCAAGCTTCACGCAAACGAGAAGGAATCTTCGGCTGCAGCCGAAGGTGAGAAGGGGCTCAAGGAAAACCAGGATGCTGTTCACCTAGAGGCACGCTCCTTTTTGAATTAATTATGCACAACCCACGCTGTCAGCAGAGGATCAACTGTGCATTAAAACGTCGACTGCACACCTTTGGTGTCCAAAAGAAGCCACGGTTTCCAATAAAAGCATGCTGTAGCGATGCGTCTAGAACAAGATTTCCAAGAAGTGCTTGATGGGCACAGAAATGGCAGCTCACTCCAGGAAGCCGAGCTAGAAATGCACATGCAGAAATACGCCATGGGTGTATCCCACAATTGTTCCGCATGCGCTGCTCAGCCTGGCATCAGATCGACAGCTTTTCTGTACTGGCCACAGAAAAAGGAACACTTTAAATCAATTGAGATGCACCTTCTGCGATATGCTTAGAGAGCCGTGCGAAGCACATGTAGTTTTGTTTATCAAACAGAGTTCAGCCTTCACACGTTTGAATATGTGGCCTTTTCCAGCACATATAAGAACTGCCGGCTAGGTAGAACTTGCGCCTGTTGCACAGCAAGAGCAGCGCCACCGACTGATATACTTCTGGCTATGAGCAAGATGTTTTAATAATGCCCTCAACAAAATAAGGGCGAGCAGCGTGGCAGGTCAATACCACATTTAAACTGGCCAGGAATCCCCGAAACTCTCACTAGACAAACCGGAACAAGGAAAAAATTTGCATGTGAAAAAAAGGTGATGAAGCCTCCTCCCCTTTCCTCCCCTTGGCGAGTTTGAACTTCCATCTCAACATCTTCAAAAATGCTACGACGGGAGAATTTCCCCTGTGATGTTGAGGTTGATGGCGTTTAAGTTCTGTTCGCTGCCCTTCGCACCCGACAAAAACAAGGCGATGTTCTCAGGGAGCAAGAGGCAATCCTTGACCCGCTCAAGTTCCTTAGGGCCCCTTGCAGCAGACCACACAGGGCCATGGAAGGAGTAGGTTCGGTGGTTCCCAGAAACTTGTAGTGAGTACCGGCTGCAGTGGTGGCGCGGATGGAGTGCGAGTAGAGAAAGGTAGAAAGCGGCCTCGCCTTCTACTCTGCGGTGTACACGCAGTACAAAGTACTTTCCGAAGCAGTGGTAGAGTTGCTGCTGCCACACAAATGATTCGCATCCATCCAGAGAAAACGTCTGCTTCTCCGCTTCTTCTCCCTGTTCTCTCTGCTGCAACCTCTCCCTCCCACGTCCTTCAGGTGAACAGCCAGAACTACTGCTGGATTTGTTGCCTTGTCCTAAAC
>JRZD01029944.1:478-10722 GCA_000826945.1 Eimeria nieschulzi | reverse complement strand
GCAGCGCAGAGCCCCTGCTACTGCTGCTTAGGCGGTCGCAGCAGGAACTGCTACCCAAACGCCAGAGCCGACGAAGACTACAGCTGGTGGAGCAGCTGTAACAAAAAAGGAGACAGTAGCAGCGACAACAAAGATGTAGACAGTTCAAAAATCAGCACGGTCTCCAACCTTCTGAGCAGGCCAGAGGGGATCCTTGACCTTCCTGCCTCCCCCACCTCCCAAAGGGCTGACTGCAGCAGCAGAAGCAGCAGCAGCAGAAAAAACACCAACGCCACAAGCAACTCGAGGAATCAGGAGAGTGGGTCCATCACTATTCTCCTCAAGTCCGTGGTTAGCCGGGACAACAGCCTCGCCTACTGCAACTCTGCTCCCGCCATCAGCAGCAGTAGCAGCGGCGGCAGCAGCAGCAGCTGCTGCTGCAGCGGCCCCAGCAACGCCATGGACTCCCTCTATCCTGCTGCCGCTGCTTGTCGGCAGCAGCAGCAAGACACAGGAGCCACAGACCCTGCCACAGGGCCCCCAAGAACAGCAGCACAGGAAGTCAACAGGTGGACCCCCTTGAGCACAAGCTCTCTTCACAGCGTCCCACAGAGAGGCCAGGGAAACCTGCGGCCGGGGAAACCGCCAGAGGAAAGGCTTTCCTCTGACATACATGACACTCCACCACCAGCAGCAGCAACAGCAGCAGCAGCAGATGTCTTTCATACTGCTCATGCTGCTGCAGAGGAGCAGCAGCTGATGACTGCAGAGGAAAACGAAAGCCCCACCTTACGGCAAATATTCACACAAACCAGCAGCAGCAGCGGGGAGCCGCATCAGCAACTCATCCGATCGAGCAGCAGCAACAAAGGCAAGGAGGCAGCAGCAGCAGCAGCAGCAGCAGCAGCAGCCCCCACCGCAGCCTCCCATTGGTCTGCCACAGGCGCCAGCCTTCCTGTCCGTGGGCCTCCTCACGCAGGGCCCTCCTCTGGCGAGCCTCGTCTGTGCTATTGCCTTGAGCACCTCCTTGCAGGTCTCTGGGGACCCCGTTGCCTGTGCGGGCCTCCCCCACCGTCCGGCTTACTCGGAGGGAGTCCCTTTGGGGCAGACGGGCATCTTGTAAACCCCCAACACGAACTGGAGGTTTTGCTGCAGGGAGCCCCCGATGCGGAGACTGCTTCTGATGAGTCAATTCTCTCTCTAGTAAAGTTGGCAACAGCAGCAAATGAAGGCAAGGGGAAAGAAGAGGTCAGCTGCAGGAGCGAAAATACGATTTCGACTTCAGGGTTTGGGTTAGGCAGCCTGCTTGCTTTGGTGCGCTGATTGCTGCAGTCGTCAGCTTCGCCGCGTTTGCAGCCATCTTGGTCGAATCTTTGTTTGGCATGGTTTAGGGTTTAGGGTTCAGGGTTTTTCTCTAGCCAAGTGGGTGTGCATTAAAAATGCGTCCTCACAGGCTTCTTGTATTTCCGCTGCTCTCAATTTGTCTCTCTATGCGCCTCAGACGAACTGTGAAAACCTTTGGAGCCCGCTGCCCCTGGGGTTGGGGCCTCCAGGCGAGTCTCTTCGGGGAGCAGTAGGCCCCCTGTTTCCCATTCCTTCTTACCCCGCCATCCCCTGGGCAGAAGCATGGGCCCTTAACGGCTTCTTCTGGGGAAGCCTTCGCTCAGAAGCAAGCTCGCCCATCAGCGACTGGGGCAGCCCTGCTCAGCAGTGGGGGCCCCCAAGCCAGCGTTGGTATGGCAGCAGGGCCTTCAGGAGCAAACAGGACGAGGAGGAGAAAGCCTCCCCTAAGAGCCACCTAATGAAGCATGGGGCTGGTAAGGCTGCCTGCTGCCGTAAGGGCGATGAGGGCAAGGAGCTGGGAAGACACTTCCCTCCCCTCGAACTGTTAGAAGAGTTCCCTGATGGGCAGGGGCCCACCCCTAGGGCCCGCTGCCCCCGCACGCCTCTCTCCGCCGATTCGTTTGTCAGCTCCCCGGCTCTCTGGTATTCCTCTCTCTCCTCCGAAGACGAGGGCGAGGAAAGCGCATGCGAAGAGGGGGAGGCGCTGCCTCCCTTGTCCGCATGCAGCCCCATCTGCGGCCAAAGGCACTCCACAGAAAACGGCACCTCCCCCTTTTGCGACGAGGGTTCCTGGATCAGAGAGACACGAGAGGGCAACAGAGGCAGAGGGGCAGATGGGCACAGGGGCATACGAAGCCGTCTCCATCCCCTCGTACCCGCAAGCAGGAGAACCACTGCGGCCCCCTTCGCCTTGCGGCCAAGCCCAAGCCCGCATATGCTACTCTCCCCCTCTGTGTCTCATTCTGGAGACCCTTTTTGTGCTTCGCTCGATATTTGGGAAGACAGCGTGGAAGCAGGGAGACCCAGAAAGGTCATTGGGGGGGCCGGCGGCGGGGGCTCCACCGGGTATGGCGGAGGGAGATGGAGAGACATCTCAAAGGAAGACACAAGACTCGCCACGTGCAGCAACAGCCCGCATCAACCCTTGCTGGGAATTGCTGCCGTACCCGTCAGAACACGGAAGGGCTTCCGCAAGCCCCTCCCTCTACCCCCTGAGATGCTTGCGGCAATTGCAGCTGCAGGGCCACGGGGACCCATAGAGCCCGTGCTGCAGTATGACGGAGAGAGCAGAGAGTGGAGGTAAACCCTTTCCCCTTGCCCACCAAATCTGCCTCGTCCTTGTCTAAACCGTGTAGCTTATCCTGCCAACGAACAGGGGTAGATCTGTCTCAGAAGAGGGAGAGAACAATCCCAGGGATATTTGTGGTGGGCTTGCGCTCTCTCAGGGTCTTCTGGATGGAGGAGCCGCAGGCTCGGTATAAAGTGTTTCAGTCAAAGAAGTTCGGAAAAGAAAGAGCCCAGCAACTCGCCTTGGAGTGGCTGCGCCGAGCTAAGTCTGGGGCTATCCACGTGTCTGGGAGGGGCCCCCGATCTGCAGGGGCCCCTGGCTACAGAGCCAAGAGGAGCAGGCTAGAGGCCCCCACTCTCGCAACCGAATACAAACATAGCAGTTCAGAAATCAAGCAGCTCTCTACCCTGCATTCAAATTTCCACCTCTCACCTGCAAGTTCTCCCACGCTTGCGCCCTTCCCTACTGCCCTGCCGGAGATGTGAAAAGGTTCAGGGCATTGGGGCTTAGGCATCGCACCGCGAGTTTTGGGAGGCCATCCAGCCAAAGGGCGGGGCAAAATAATCCATTCCCGCTAGCTGGGCCCCTGTGGGAATCTGGTGAGTAAAGACACAGAATGGTGCGCAGAGGCACCTGATGGAATATTCCGACATAAAATATACATCTCTACAGCATATATATCATACAGAGGTGGAGTATACAGATCTGTAAATAGGCCTAGATTCATATCTTTAGAAACGTGAAAAAGTTTTGTCCGCAGTTCTCAAAATTTCGGACATGAACAGAAATCGCTCGAAATATACCTCGGCACAGCTAGTAGCGACGTCTCTTTTTGCCGAGCCCAAGGAGCAAACAAAGCATCTGCGGTTTCTGCCAGGCGGCAGTGAAGGGATGCCCGTCGCCGCAAAGAAAACTGCAGAATCGTTCTTTGTGATAAAAGAATCGAGCCTGAAAAATGTTATGAGTTTAGCGTTCAGGCGTTAGCTTCAAAATAGCTGTACCCTCGCACGAGTCTGCCTTGGTCAGGATTAGTCTCTTGTTTACGGCTAAGGGTTTAGGCCTGCCAGGCATCTGTCTTGCTTTCGAGGGGAGGCAACTGGTAGCTAAAACGTACAGATCGGCACGGAGAACAAAGAACGCCGGATTAAGGCCATTGGCTTAAGGTTTCAGGGTTTTGAACTTTGGGTTTGTAGTATACTGTAAGACAGCGGTTTTTACAGGAACATCCATTGGGGCTGCACTTGGCAGCTTGGGCATGCGGTCTGTGCCTCAGAGGGACCTTCCTAACCCCACATTGAAACTCTAAAGGGAAAAGCATCGAAAAAAAAGAAGTTTTATTTATGGCAGCACTTGTTGATAAGCTGGTTTTGAGGGGGAGTGCCGTGCTGTACCGACTTCCCTCCACCTCTGAAGGGTTTAGGGCTCTGGGTCGAAGATTTAGCACGAGCTTTGTTTACTTATATTCTTCTTTTGCAGCCCTAGGCTTTTTGCACAGAGCACATTTGGTGCTGGCATCGCTCTGTACTTGATGAGGTATTGCATTTATATCCTTGCTTTAAGATGTCGGCTTCAGGCCCTGTTGGGGGCCCCAGCCCTATCCCTGATCCTTCCATAGCAGAGTCGGTGCAAAGGGCCCAGGCTATAGCTGCATCACTAGCGCGTTCAAAGGGGGTGCTTCCTACTCCTCAGGGTCCATCAGGCACCCCACCAGCTCCCCCACCAATTCCTCATTCCGGTTTTTCTCAGGGGCCCCCGTCGGCCTCACGGGGGCCCCATGCATCTCCAAGGGTGCCATCCTCCTTTGACCACGGGGGCTCCCACGACTCTGGTTTTTCTCACGGTCCCCCATCGGCCTCACGAGGGCCCCATGGGGGGCCTCCCGCATTCGATCATGCAGGCATGCATGGCTCAGCGGATAAGCAGCCCCCCCATATTCTGCCTGTCCCTGGGAGGAACGAGGGAGGCCCCTGGAACTCGGTCGATGCTGCAGCAGCAATTGCAGCACAGCAGAAACAGGTCCGTTGCAGCAGATGCAGCAAACTGCATCAGGCGCGCAGTGAGGCAACAGCAATTCCAAAATGCCCTCTCCTTACACTTCACGCATGTGCGTGGCTGACCTTTTTGGGTTTAGGGTTTAGGGTTTAGGGTTTTTGGTTTAAGAGTTCGTTTGGCCTGTACAGATGCTACAGCAGAGAGCACGCAGGGCAGCACTGCGGGCTATGGCCACTGTATGTGCTGCTATCCCTAAACCTGACATAAAGGAAGAGGATCTGTTGGGGGATCTGAAGAAAACGGCTGTAAACGCTAAATCCTAATTCCTAAAAGCCCTATTTACGTGACGCAGGCAGATGCTGGAGGTCCCTCTCTTTATTCGTGCAAAGCAAATCCTAACCTCTTGTGTGTTTCACCTCGTCTTTTGTTGTTGTCGCTGCTGCTGTGGTGCAGCGGCAGAAAGAAAACGGGGTGTGGATCCTTGATATCCCGCTGCAGACGGGGGTTTGTGGTGTAACGGCAGCAGCACCAGATGCATGGCAGCAGCTGCAGCAACAGGAAGTGGTTGCGTCTCTCCGGCGCAGGACTGGTGCTGGCTTCGTTTTGCGGGGCAGGCCACTGCAGCAGCAGCAGCAGCAAGAGCAGCAGCAGCAGCAGGCAGCCCAAGGGGTGTATGTGAGAGTTGTTGGAGACGATCAGGAAACGGTTTACAGAGGAACTGTTGCTGCATGTGCGCCTTACATGTCTGCATATGGAATACAGTATCTATCTCATATTTATTTATATTTATATTCATATTGGTATTTAGATTTATATATTGTATTTATATCTATATATTGTACTTGTATGTATGTTTGCATTTGTATATTTTATTTCAAATATATATAGATTGGTATTTGTATTTATGTTTGTATTTATGTTTAGTTTTATATTTGTATTTAAATTTAGTTCTATGTTTGCATTTGTATTTGTATGTGTATGTATATGTCTATTTGTATTTAAATATATATTTTCAGTTCATTCTTATGTTCCACAGAGCCGTCAATGTTTCAGTTCCCTTGTGAATACGATGACGGCGTGTATGGAGGAGAACATCTGCAAGAACCTGAGAACTCAAGAGAGCAATTCCTAGCTACGAATATTTGTATAGATGGCTGTTGTCTATCCATATGTATGTACACTGAGTCTCTTGTTTATCTCTGCATGCGTTGCGTGCACCAAAGGGAGTGTGTTGGGCGCACGTCAATACCTGCCGGCTCCTGTGGATGCTGGGGAAGATGAGACTTTCGACTGCGCTGCCGCCATGGCTGGGGAGGACGTAAGTATCGCCGCAAGAGGGACACTGGGAGTATGGGGGACCCCTGGAAAAGAGGCTTCAGCTGTCGCTCTTGGTGGCCTTCTCGGAAGACGAGTTGGTTGTTGGGGTCTCACACGGAAAGGGCAATCCTTCTGGGGTTCTTTTCTTTCTATCTTTCTCTACATATGTACATATATTTTAATAGGGTTTAGGGTTTGGGTTTACTGCTGTGTGTATTTCTGTTTAGGACGAGTTTCTGAAGGACGTCTGCCACCGCACTGGAGCCCTAGTGGATATTGAACAAGACCATTCTCAGGGTGCGAAGCCCCCAAGTCCTAAGCCCCATCAAGCACAACAACGCAGGCTTCACGGCATGCCGGATCTCTTGGCATTTTTGTACCGTTTAGGGGTTATAGCTTTGCGGTGTATGCGCACACTCAGGCTATAACCACACTGGAGAGAGGCCAGGGCTGCGCTACTCTGTAACGGCATGCACGCAAGCGGCCATGGAGCGTACCCTCCGGCTTCTGCGGTGGCGACTTGTTTGTATTGAAGAGGCGTGGAGACAGCACAACGCTCACGGCTTTACACGGGACTCTTGTGAGCGTTCAACCTTGAGCACTTCTAAGCTCTAGTGAAGCCGAAAGCCCCGGCTGGGGCGGCTCCACACCTACACAGGCATATGCGCACACTCCAAAGGAACCCTAAACTCCAAACTGTGAAGGTCCCCTCATGCGATGCCTGTGCTCATGTCGTTCTCAGCTCCTACGCCTCACAGAGGAGGTTGGCGAGAGGTGCGTGCGTAGACTCTAAGCCCTAGAACTCGATTCCAAGCGCAATGTCCAGATCGAATTTGTGCAAATCCTAACTCAAACATGTTCCAAGCCCTAAAGCTCCTGATTTTGTGAGGGATCGAGCTTTTTCAGACCAGTTTATAGCACGAATAAGCTAGTTTCCCTAAGGAGATGTTTGTTGCGTGTTGTGCCTGTGACTGCTTGCCACAGACAGCTTACGGGTACGTACTTTTCTTCCTCGTCGTCGTTGCTACTGCAGCAGCGTCGTCTGAGGCTGCTGCTGCTGTGTACGTGTCCGAAGTGTGTGTCTCGCACGTGACAGAAAGCGCGGTGTCTTTCGCTTGCAGGGGACAGAGTTTGGGATTGAGGGCATGCTTTTTATGTCATCTTGTTTAGAGCTTACAGCTTAGGGCTTGGGCCGGACAACGTGGCAGGCTTTATGGCTTAATGCAGAGGGTTATATGATCTGAGAAGTGCTTATCTCTGCTCAGTCTCTTTCTGTCATTTGCACCGTCTATTATTCCGTCCATTTAAATAAATAAAGGTAAATATATTTAGAATAAATATGTAAATATGATGGTCTCAGCGTAACTCCTCAAGACATGCGAGGTGTAGCTGCAGCCTCCTTTTGGCAGTCGGCGATGCCTGATGAGGCGGAAATGACGAGGAGGAGGCGAGAGGCAGAGGAACGCCGCAAGAAGAGAGGGCAACGCTCCCGGTAAGAATTTAGGATTTGGGTTGCCTTCCACTGGCAGACTGACGCACCGGAGGAACACCCTCAACGCGTTGCATCAATGTGTACTGGAAAGCTGTACATAGTCATATGTATATTTCTTTTCATTGATGTTATTTATTGTGTCCGCTTCGTGCTGCAGTTCGGCCTCTCCCGATAGACGGGCACCAAACAAGCTATCCTTCGCTCCTCCACCAGACGAGCTCCTCACGGGGCCTTACGCACCTCTTGACAAGTGACAGGCCAACACGAAGCCGTAGCCCGTAAACCAGCTCATGCTGAGAGGACATGGTTTATGGTTCAAAGAAGCGTGCTTTGGGACACCAGTGGTTCTGAGCACCGATTTCTGTTTGCTTAACCCCTCGACTTTGTTGGGCATCAAGTGCCTTGAAGCAATCGAGCTGTTGCTGCTGCTGCCATTGCTGCTCCATCAGCCCGTAGCACAGCGGCGTCGCTCAATCTGGCGATTGCTAAGGGAAGGATAGCGCTATATACATATATTATATATACATATATGCGTATATATATAAATATAAAAATATATATCTTTAAACATATATATGAATGCGTATTTTGCCCCCGTAACTTCAGTATATAGATGTATTAGCCGGATACATAACTAGATACATAAGCAAATATATACACAAGTATGTCGATTTATATATATGTAGCGTAGCAGCCAGTCAGCAATTGGCAAACCGCTCAGTTGCCGGGGAACGCTGGATGCCAACCTATCGAATCTGTACAACCCCAACTAGGTCATACAACTAAGGAGCAGCCTTAGAAATTCTCCAGTTGAGGTCTACAGTCCCAGCCCAAGCTCCTCACCACTCACTGGACATCTCCCGCATGCAACTAGTGACCTCTGCTAGAACCGGGGACGCAATTGCGTACCAGCAAGTAAAATAGCTGAAGGGATAGTTGTACCAAATGAGGGTAACGGCAAAATGTGCCCCTGAGTCCGAGAGCCAAGAAGAAGACTTCTGCAAGCAGAGCAAGGACGCTTCCTTGACAACAGAAACAGAGTAACGTTGGACGGCTTGCTCACTCACAGAAACCCGGGTAACGTATTACTAACATATATAATCTCTAAGAAGACTGCTTTTGGAAGGGGGAGAACGCCGTTCCCGCTGCTTTAAAGGTTAAGAGCCCTGCAGACCATGTTTCTATTTGGGGGGAGCAGCATACCAGGCTACAACTTATTTCTAAAAATACAGAAATAGAACTTGACCAGTGCACAGCTACGAACTTCGAACTTGCTGAAGTCCTACAACCCTCTATGGTAATAGAAGCTAGTCTTGAAGCTGCTCCACCTGTACTGGAGAACACTCATTAGAAACTCAGACCCTCAGGAGGATGGGATTCAATATAAGCAATACATTCAGACATTAACTGAAAGGGTTCGTAAACTGAAAACTAAACTTTGAGCGTACAGAGTTGAAGCGATTCAACCAACGCTTGCGTGCAAGCTGAGTCTGGAATACCACCCCCCGCCACACACACGCAAGTTGAGAGACCAACAGTCCTAACCAAGTTGAACTCAAAGTGCTAAATGTTTAATGTTTGGCGAAAACATTCAGTGTCGCTGGCAGATGACGGGATCGCGCTGACAACTGTAGGGTATACATCCCATACAGGTCAGAGCAGGTGCATACATTAAGGGACAGGCAATGAATGCCCATGTTAAAAAGAAAACACAGACCTAATTATTTTTATTATTAGGTTAGCGAATAACGATACGAATACGGCCATCTACAAACTTGGTGTGCGCTTATGTAAGAAGTCCGTAGAGGAACGCTATACTTACGGTGCTACAAATGCCCTGTCCCGTATAGTAGTTTTGTTTTGACCGCATTTTGTATTAAAGAACCTCTCCAAAGATGTCTTGGTGAAGTAAGAAAGTGCTAGTTTGATTAATAATAGATGTTTGGGAAACCGAATTGGGGCTTAACCTTACTATGGGGCTGAATGCATTAAGCACGAGAGACCCCTTTGGCCAGACGTTACAAGAAATTTTTCTTTGACTTACTTTTGGGCGCAATAATCTTGTCTTCTGTAAAATGGGTCATTTGATTGGACCTTAGCTTCTTTTGAATAATGAGATGAAGGAGTCTATAACCCGAAGCAGGTGACCTGTTGAAGCATGATTCAGTTGATGTTCCTCATAGCAATGTAACACTTTAATATCACCTGGAGTTTATAAGGTCATCCGAACTGGATAAAACTAGGAAACTGCGGTTTTACTTTTTGTATCAATAATGAGTACAGGGAGACTATCTCTGGGAAAGACACTGGAGAACAACAATGCTAATGGAGATGCCCGCCTTTGACCTTTGGAGTATATAGCTCCCAAGTTATGGTTTTATTAGTTATTGCATTAGGAAAGAGGGGAAGGAGCATAGCCAACCACCGGTTGACCTCCCACTACGACATTTTTAGTAGGCTACGTGAGTAAGGCAATCCAATAGTCAGCAGAGAGAACCCAGGTGTTCCGTTCCAGAAATTCGAGATACTGAATGCAACTAACTTTTCGGTCAACCATTCCTTGAGCAATTAACCGGTTTAAATCAAGTGAAAAAAGTACGTTTTCGCGCATTCAGGACGACACCTTGCTGCTCTTAGGTCACCCTGTCCCATGTTCCCTTTGGCGTCCTGAAACCAAAACTTCCCTACGCTTAGTTGGAGAATTGGCTTATTATCTTTTAATTAGCTTTTGAGTGTTTTGTAATTTGACTGCAGTTCCAGAATCTCAGCGGCAGCGGCAGCCGTCTTTCATAGTATATCCTTATAGCTCATGAGCAGCTGGGGAGTTCGCAC
>JRZD01029943.1:0-25331 GCA_000826945.1 Eimeria nieschulzi | reverse complement strand
ATCGGACGCAGCGAGAAAGCCAGGAAACGGGAAGCAGCACTCAACACGTGGCACTCCTATATGGCAGAGCAAGAGGCAGATATCAGCAGACAAGAGCAAAAACAACAGCTACTGCACCAGTTGCACGAGGTAGAGGTACAGCTGCAGCAACTCCAGCAGCAGAAGCAGCAACAACAACAACAGGAGGTGGAGAGGTTGAGGCAGCAGCAGCAAGAGCTACAGAAAAAACTGTCGGCCTTCGCGGAACAGCAACGCATCATAGACGAAATCGAGCAGCAGCACTTGCAGCGGCAGCAGGAGGAGGAAGCAGCAGCAGCAGGTGCTGCGCTGCAGCACAAGGGGCCGTTGTCTCCGCGTCTACAAAAGGTAAGGTGCCAGCAGCAGGGAGCAGCACATTCCCAGATGAAAGAGCAAGAGAAGGGGAAAAAAAAGCGTCTTGCTATGCAGTAGCAGAATGGGCGACTGCTTCTGACGGTGGCTGCGTTTGCATCTCCTCAGGTCCGGCTGTACACATCATCCCACCTGAAGGCCGACCGATTCTTTGGTTCGACTTTGCAGATGCAAGTGCGCGATCTCTACAGACTCCCCTGCACTTCTTTCCCAAGTCCTCAATCCATATGGTACTTTTTGGCTCCTAACACGAAAAGATGGGGCTGCTGTCTTTCCTCGTGCAGTTGCTACGCTACAAGAGCCACCTGCTGGAGCGTCTTCACCCCTGGACACGCTTTGCGGCTACCAGCAGGACTTACGGTTGCGAGGCTGAGACGCTGCGTGCGAAAGCAGATGTTACTGAAGGGGCAGAAGCTGCAGCAGCAACGACTAAAGCTGCACTAGCTGCAGCAGGAGACGAGGGCCTCTACGGGGGCGGCTCCAATGTACCCAGTGAGTGGGAGGGGCCCGCAGCAACCGATCCTCCACAAGCAGCGGCTGAAGTCTTTAGGACAGAAGCAGCAGAAAGAACAGTGCCACATCTGCAAATTGCTTACGCTTACGACGAAGACATGGTAAGTCGATGTGGCTTGAGAACCGATCTATTTCAGCACAACGAGGGTTTGAGGATTTGCTGAGAACCGAACCCGGGAGTCTCGGGTACACACCGAAAGCTGTACAGTCGCTTAGTGACAGTGAGCTTTCACTATCTTCTGTGGTTGTTTTTTTCTTGATTGAACATGATGGCTTGTTATTCCTGTTGCGTTTATTGCTGCCGCAAGGTGTCTGTACACCCGGGATTTCTACACGTCGCTTTGGGAGTGGATGACGTGACAGCGGCGGTGGGCTTCGTTACCTCTTGCGACGAGGCTGAGGCGAAGGCCGCATCGAGCCCAGCAACGCCAGCCGAAAAGTGCAGGCCCTGCAGTATCGGAGTTTCTGGGACCACCAATTTCGGGGCTACAGAGATTGTAGGTGACGCTGAAGACGCAGCGTATGTGACAAAGGTGGAGAGTCAAAGGGCCAACGAGTGCCTCCTACGGAATTTCGACGGGTACCCGATTCTGCTTATTAGCAAAGAGCAGGCCGGCGCTTATTACCAAGCGCTTGAAGATGCAACAGGCAAACCACAAGCAGAAAGTTGAACAACCAGTCACACTCTGTTAAAAATTGCCTCTTACCTTGCGAAGTAGGTGAAACCTCTGCGTGCTGCGGCTAACAGCAACTGCATAGACCGTCCAGGAGCAGCTTTAGTTGTGCCTTTGGGTAGCTAGCTGTGTTGGTGAGTGGTTAGTTGTGTTGACGAGCGGATGGCCAGCCGTAGATGTTGCAAGGACCTCTGCAGAGCCTCGCAGCTAGCAAACCTTGCGCTCAGCTCCGAGCTAAAAGGATTATTGTTTACCCCTAGGAACGAATATACCAACCGAAACGGTTATAGTTCACAGCAAAGCGAAACTGCGGACTTCTCAAAGTACCTACTGGAGCTGTGCAACCAGATACTGTGTCTGAGCTTCTGCGTGGGACTCCAGAAGCGCTGAAGGCTAAGCCCTTAAGGCTGACGAATAGCACGAGGACTGGCTTTGGCCATCGTTAAAACAAAAGTTACGGAGCCTTGTCAGCAGTAGCCGCTTCCATACAGTCGGCAACGGCTAGGAAGGCTCACATAGAACTCGGATGGGTGCGACGTGCTGTCAGCACCAACAAACACCCCTGTCCCCACCTCAAGAGGCCCCCGGTTTGTTGGGAGCGCAGATAGTGGAGGATAACGCCTTGTAACTTGCCGAGAGCCCAACGCATGTCTCTTTATCTTATGCACGCGATGAGGCGGTTTGGTAGGGGTTTGCTTCCTCTGAAAGATTTGAGGCAGCGAAATTATACCAAGAACTACTACGTGCTAAGTATATCACTAACTTCACCACAGGAATCGCTATATTTGCACTGCACAGAAAATAACACCCTGGGCGAGTGCAGAGGAACAGGAGACAACATGTCCTCTTTCACAACAACAAATAACAACGAACAGCACCAGCATGCACCGGCAGAGCCTGGGGAGCTATACCAAAGAGCTGCTGAACAACGCTGCCAGGATAGCTGTGAAGGGTAGGAGTACCCTAGGGTCCGCAGAAATAGCCGACAAGGCGCGGATTAAATAATGAGAAACTCCCGCCACTTGCACAGCAATATGACAGCCGGTCCTTTTTCCGGCGGGGCCTGTAACAGGAGCGGACAGGGAATAACCAAGTGCACAGGGGTTAGGTGTGACTGACAACGGAACGGGTGCAATACGATTGTACGTGATCATAAGCTGCTTATGCTTTCCGATGGGTTTTGGCCGGTGCCATCAGCAGTCGAAGGACATAAATTTCCTTCTGCTGCATTTTCTGTTGGATTTCCTGCTGCAGTTGATGCGTTCGCGCGGGCGCTCGCAAGAGAGGCCCAAACAGCTTCAATGACCTTGGGTGGGAGCTGCTTGGTGATGTCATCGATTTGCTGAAAAGCACATTGTGTCAGACGTAGCATACACCCTGCCGATGAATCGCAACGTGTTTCTAAGCAGAAGGTTTCGATGTGCATGTGTCCCCTTATTGCTCGCGCGCACTTTTGGGGAAAATCCTCTCAGGGACCGCTTGCTGGAACAACATACACATTGCATCGCATCTCCGTTTCCGCGTCCTTCAAGTGAGGAGGAACAGGAGACACTTGCATCGAAGGTGGCGGCAGCAGCAGCAGCGCAGCAGAGTGTAGCTGAACATTTTGTTGGGCCTACCGCGAGGAGCAGCTCAACACTGGGATCAGAAGTTGAAGGTGATTGCGTTGGTGTCATCTCCTTGGGTCCGGAGCACTTGGCCCAGATGGACTCCCGAGGGTTGCCGCTGCTGTCCGCTTGATGCGGCTCTTGTGCAACTTTCTGCGTGCCAGGTATGCTGAAGTGTTGAACTTCCAACTCCAAAGCTTCCACTTTGGCTGAAGATATTAAGACGAGCTCTTGCTGCTTCCCAGATGACGCTGCTGTTCCGGTGAGTTCAAAGCAAATGTCGGACACAGAGGATGTGTCTTGCGTTGTTGAGGGATGGGTGGCTACCCGCTGATCGTGGCAGTTTGCCTCTTTTTCAATGCATTCTTTCTCCACATGTGCAGACACTTGCGAGTCCTGACTGTCTGAAAACCCAATTTCTAGGGCCGGCATCTGCACTCCTTTTGCAACTGGACAAATGGGAAGATAGGGAGAGGCCTCACGAGCAGAGGCGCAACAGTCGCTGGTTGCTGCATTCTGTTCATTTGCTGCCACCCCTCTCGGATCGCTACTAGAGGCTTTGCGGGGAGTAGGCGTGGCCATCTGGCAAGAGATCCTTCCGCGGTTCTGCTTTGCGACACAGGGGTCAGTGGTCTCCAAGGGGGAAACGTAGGCGGCAGTCTTTGCTGTGCTGGAAGCGAGGCTCCCGGCTGACAATAAATACCCCTCCGTTGACAAACATATTGGGAGTTGGGCTTTACTCGTCACAGCGGCATGCTGCTTGCTGCCACCTGCTCTGTTGTTATCCTCTGAAGAGAGCGGGGAGCTCTTGAGAACATTTGGGAAGAGGGTGGAGCCTTTGGCGTTACTCTCTACGTTGACGGACGACCCGTTGAAACGATCCTGTTTATCGCTAGCGCGCACAGCCGAGCAAAGAGGCGGGTTAGCATGCAATGGCACTATCTTCGACGCGTCTGTGGCAGTCGCAGCACAGAACGTATCCCCTGTTGCGGCCATTAAGGGCCCCCTAGCTTCTAAGCAGGACAAGCCGCTGCTGCCTAGAGGAGCTGCAAGGGAAGTCCCCACGGTCGACTGAAGGGGAGTCCCGTTGGGCCAAACGCCTGCTGCTCCCGCTTGCCCTGGCTCTCTGCTCTGCGACCTCACAGGTAGTTGCTCCTCTTCAACAGGTAAAGCGCTACAGCTGACTGTCCCTTTTGGGGGGCTTGGCATCGGCTTAAGGGGGATATTTGCACCCGCCAGAAAGGGTGGTCGGGCGGTGCTTGCATCGGAGTCGAGAGGCGCATCCGGTTTCAGTGCATGCACAAGAGAGGGCAAACCCATTTGGTGTGCGCGGCGAGAAAAGGCCCTAGGCGAGCCGTTTTCAGCCGTCCACCAGGTGTCTCTTCTTTCAAGGGTCCACTGGCGGCAGCAGCGGGGCTGCGAAAAAGAGAGAACGCGGTCTTGCAGTCCCTCATCAAGAGCGTCGCTGACAGCAGGAGACATCATTAAACCAGAGACTCCCATCTGAAAGTAAGTCCCTGTGCCTGGCCTCATAAGCCCGGTCGAGGAAAGAGGGTTACACTCCGCAGTGCTTTTTTTCTGGCGGGAGTTTTGCCTCTGTTGCTCATGTATGCCGTTGCTGGTGCCGCCTCCTCGGGTTGCTGCTGCTTCGCCCTTGTTCCTCTCTAGATCATTCCCCTTTAATGCTTTTTTGTTTGCGTGCTCTTGCCCGTTTATATCCCCTGGAAAACACGGCCCTGGGTTCACACTAAACCTGGGGCATCCGTCTAGACCCGGCGGTTTGTTTTGGGACTTCTGGATAGAAGAGGTCCGCTGCTCACTGCCACTGCCTCTTTCTTGCGCCTCTTTCTCTTTCGGTGTCGCATGACTTCTACAGGTAGAGGGAGATGGCAGAGAGTCGCAGCCAAGACTGGCTGACAGCGAGGTAGATGCAGTTGCATTGGACATGGGATCCTCGCCATGCTGAGCTTTCCATCCTTTCCCCTCAGGGTCGCCAGCACCTCTAGAGGGAAAACCCCAGGTCTCGTGCAGTGTTGCCGCCGGAGCCATTTCGGACGTAAGTACACCTGGGAAAGGTGTTAGATCTTCAAAGCTGCGAGTTCGAGGGGCTTTTACCCCTGCTGCCGCAGATGCAGAGTCAATCTTTAAAGAGCCTCCTTCAGCACTCGCGCCTGTCTGTTGACAATCCACAGTAACGCCAGGAGCCCGAGCTGCCTGTCGCTGCTCACCGGTAGTTCCGCTCTCTCCGAAGGATTGCATAGGGTTTCTGTGTTTTGGACTTTCTGCACACATCGCGGAGTGCACGCCAGGCATGAGCTGGTGCCCTTGCAAGGAAAAGGCTCTGAGAGTCCGTGGGGTTTCTAGACAGTCCGTAGCCCTCAGGCACTTTTCCTGATGCAGAGGCTGCATGCTGTGCTGTTGTTCCTTTATATGGGACCCTTGCTTCTGGCCTTCCAGCCTATTCGGTTGCCTCTGGCTGCAATTCACTGCACCTAGGGCATGAAGCTGAAGAGGAAGCTGGCGGGACTCATTGGGTAGAAGTTCAAGGGGTCTCTGCGTGCAGTGGGCCCCCCGAGCAAGAGGCTCGCTCGAACACATGTAACGAGAGTAGAGCTGCTGCGATGTTTGCTGCAGGGTTTGGACTTGGTATGGTGTCTGCAGGTTGTTTTCTGTCGTCATGTCGGCTGCAGTTGCTTGAGAATCGAAGGTCTTGCGGTTTTCGTTTGGCACATTTGTCTCACCAATCCACCGACAACCTGTCTCTGTTTCTGCCTGGTGTCCTTCCTGGCTAGGCAACGTAGGGTGGAAGCCCTTGCTTCCCTCCATTTCTCGAGTGTTGCTAGTTAGCCCCAAGGCAAGTGGGGCCACGGGAACCCCAGTGCTGTCGTCAGCCATTGTTCTCGATAGTAAAGCCGGCGCATCTGCATCTTCAGTCGGGTAGACGGAAGGAGGCCCCGGCGAGGGAAGTCCAAAATCATGTGCCAGTTTGTATGCCACCAGCCGACATACATCTTGCACTGTTTGTCCAGTGGGAGTAAATGGGGCCATCAGAGAGACCGGTGATCGCTTCTGTGTCTCAACCTCCTCTCCAGACCCCGGTGCGGAATTTCGTGTTGGGGTTGTGCATGCAAGGCCAATCTTTTTGAATTGCACTTTAAGCTCCTGGTCCCCAATTACCAGTGCGGCTTTTTTGTACTGCACCAACTCATAGGCGGCTTGGAGGGACGACAGTTCTACAAACGCATAAGGGAGGTAATTGCTTCTCTCTCGCATCTCCACGCATACCACTTGTCCGTGATCCAGCAGAAAGTTTATTGCCGAGCGAAGGCTCTCTTTACTTGTTCCAGGCAGCATGTTGCTAACGTAGACGCTACGTCCGTGCGGGGTATTTGGTCTATCGGCCTTGCGTAGCGCTAGATTTGCTAGATCTGAGCTTTCGCCGTTGGGTGAACTGGCCTCACGCTTCTGCCGCCTACTAAGGGAAGCGTCCAGTGGCATCTTCACACCCAGTAATCTCTCCAGAGGCTGTCGCACGGTTCGCTGAGGCAGCCAGTGCAGCACATGAAAATTTTCGGGTTCTTACAGCGGCAAAACAAGCACACTATCCACTATATCCCAGAGGACAGAACAATCAGCTACCCAGCTCACGGCCTTTGCCAACAATAGGTGCAAAGCCTCCATTTCAACCCTTCCCACACGAATAGGGCTAAGAAGTATGGTGGTTTGGTTTTGGTAAAGGTATTGCTAGATAATTGGGGCTCGAACTGTCCTTGGGTATGAAACCCCCAAGGTGGGAGCTGTTTGCAGGGGAGCTCTATGCAGAGTCTGAGTCTCAAGGTCCCCCTTGTAAGGCAGGCAGCGTCTCACCCGAATGCATTCGTTGACAGATATTCCGGCGTGCCGCTCGAAGCAGAATCTGCAGGGCTATGGTCGCCAGCAACACACGCAAGGCATCGCGTCACAAATCGATTCCCCTCCCGTAAGTGCAGAGTATACAATGCGACTCCTGAAAAACTTGTGACTACATGAGTGCAGCCTTTTTTGTTGAGGTTCTCTGGCTCGTTCTGCAGTGAGACTGAGAGGCAGAGGCAGGGAAGGGTCAAGTTCGGACCAAAGGACAGTGCTCTCCTCTGTGGGAGGAACGGTGACAGTTGGGGCAAACGAATTCGCCGAAGGGACAGTTGGTGATTTTATGTTCCATTGAATCGCAAGACAAGCAGAGAGTTGCTGCACAATGCGCACAACATCAAGACAAACTCTAAGCTTTTATTGTTTTGTAATAGCGGCATGAGGTGACAAAGGCCGCAGTAGGGGAGGCTTACACTTTGCATATGCCTCAACCATTTCAAACCGCGAAAGGCGGAGGGGCCTGGACTCTCTTTGTCCGAGAACTTGTTTGGCTTGCCACACCTCAAAACTTGCAGGTGCCGATAGATCAGAGCCCCGTTCGTCGGGCATCCCCATTCTTCTCGTCGTTGGCGTGGTGCATGCAGGGCCACCGCGCAGCCCCGTCTCTCCTGATGCATTCTTGAAGGATCCGTAGGAGGTGCTGGGAAAGGCAGGTGGGTTCACGGAGTTCTCTGCACCTGTTGGGGTGCAGCTTGCGCCCATCCATCTGTTGGCGCTGCTGTAGCAATTCAGTGGAGCGTAATCAGAGAGGGGGTAGTTGTATGCTCCTTGACTATCGGACACGCTTTGGGGTACTATGCTTTGCGGAAACTGAAGCCACAACTCCCGCTGCATCAAGTGTTGCTCGCTAGACAGCATGCTTTGGTGCTGCTGCAGCTGCTGCTGATGCTGCAGCTGTTGCTGCAGCTGCAGCTGCTGCTGGAGCTGCTGCTGTAGCTGCTGTGGCTGTTTCACCTGAAAGCTTTGAAGATAGTGCCGCTGAAGCTGCTGCAGGTGTTGCAGCTCTTGCCGCTGCTTTTGCTGCTGACAGAACTGAGGATGGAACGACTGAGAATTGCACTGGGGAAAGAGATGCCCTGTGGTTGTTTGCTGCTGTCCTTGCCCTTTCTGATGTTGAATGGCCGCAAGGACCTCTTCGTTGCCCCCCAACTGAAGACCAGGCGGCGCCCTTCCTGGTGTGCAGGGGGCGCCAATGCTCAAGTGGCTAGCTGCACCGCACATCGCATGCGTTTTCTCCCTATGGTTTTCTATTCTTCCATGAGGACAATCTATTATGTGTGCAGCAGCTAGCCATACTATATATATATATGTATATTTATACAGAGAAAGTCATTATAGATAATATCAGGGGTATATATGGTACAGCTATACCAGCAAGCACGCAGATATACATGCAGAGTAAGAATAAGGCCATTCAAATTGGGAGTAGTTTTGCTAATGTGGGTTTGATGCAAGACCCCTCCTATAAGACCTGCTTACCCCCGGGTGCCGTTGATGGTGGCGCGGGTGCCTTGAGTCCTGAGGCCCCAGTTCGCATAGGCGCAGTTGATGAACAGAGGTGTGCATTGGTATTGCTAGTTGACAGAGAGGCATTTCCTTCTCCAGCTGCTGTACTGAAAACCAACTGAGCATGGGAACAAGGGGTACTTGTTTCTGTTGAGAAGGATGCCAGGTTCTGGAGGGGCAGCGGATCACTTCTGTTGCAGTCGCCGAATGCAACAGCTGGGTCAGAGGGCCTCGCTCCTGGGTAGAGCTGATTACGGGTGATGCTGCCAGTACCAACTCCAACTCCGGGACAAAAGAAAGGCGCTGGGGGGTTGGAGCTAGAAAGCAGCAGGCGGTTGTACCCACCACAACACTCAGCTTCACTCTGCTGCTGCTGCAGCTGCTGCACCCCAGTCGACGCGGAGCAGGAAGCAGCTTCTGTGGTAATCTGGTCTTTGTCAAATGGGGATATCTCAGCTCTACCCGTGATTCCGCTGCCAAGGTTCAACATATCTGCGGCCATTTTAGGGTGCTGAAGAGAATCGCAGGCTGCCCACAATGCGGCCTTCCGCGCGGCTTCCGGTTCAGTGCACTAGAGGCACGCAGAGCCTTTAAAAATCTCCTCATATAGACCTAAGAAACGCGAGGAGACTGCTGCTAGTGCTGCTGCTCCTTTGGCCTGCTGTTTGCCACCAAACAAAATGTGGTACGGTTCGCCCTAAACTCCCCTGTGCGGGGAAGGAGGCATTTCCTATCTAACGCACAACTAGAGAGAGTCTCCCACACTGCATTAGGGTACCAGACCTTCTCTTGCAACAAGCAGCCAAGGTTCGAAAAAGAGAGGCTGGCCCAGGAGATGCAGAAGGCAGACAGACAGGAACAGGGCCTAAGAGGCAAGAGCTGCGGAACGGGAGCGGAGTTGGGCGCTGCCGCCCTTTCCGGCGGCAACGGCGGCCCGAGTTTGGCAATCTACATCGGAGGGGGCCGGCGCCGGAGGAGGGAGAAGAGACGCTGCTGGGATTTCAGGAGCAAATAACAAACGAATCCGCTGCGGCTTTTCGAACCCTCACCCGCATGGCCTTCAGTGGCCAGCAGTGCCCTGGGAGGAGTCGGCTGGGGCTAACAGCTTGGAGTGTCTAGGTCAAGTTACAGTTGACGCGTCGCGTGGGGCGAGGGTAGTTTAGAGAGCTACTGTAAATACTGATGGCAAGCGAGGGCCCTGCGGGAAGGAAGAAACCAGAGCAAAGGGTAGCCATGAGGGACTGGATAGAAAGTGTCCGAAGTTGTCCCGTCTACACACAAAGCCACGGGGTTTCTGTAAACTCATACTATGCAGAGAAGCATCCAGCAAGTAGCAGAGTGGTGTCTACTTGTACGAGAAGGTAAACGATGCTTGCACAGGCAGGTCCAAGAACGAAACCCAGCTGCTTATACAACTCAAATCCAAGGAACAAAGCTGAATAGACACTTCAAATCCAAGGGACCGGAGGGTTTTCAAAAAGAATATTGTTGCCTCCTTCTGCTTACCAAGCTGCGGATACACCTCAGATCCAAGGAACTGGAGGTTTCCAAAGAGGCGAGCGTTAACCCCGTGCCTTACCTCTAGCTTGTTAACTTCGGTGCGAATACTTTGAAAATAAAGAGGCCGTCGCTGCAGCCAGCCACAAAGCCCCGAGACAACCAAACTGTAGTCATCTCCATAGAAGATTTAGTTGGTTTTCTGGGGCTCTGTCTTGACGAAGTCGGCAAGACTCCACAAAAATACTGTGAGTCCCCGCCCGAAACCACACATGCAACTGGTGTTGCTTTCATACACGCACCTCTATTGCCGCTTGGGTTAGTAACGGGTACCGGGTGTACCTACACTCTTATAGGCTCCCCAGATAGAGCAGCCGACTTGACGACTCCGACTCGCCACCTTCCTTCCTTCGAATTGCCTTGCCTCTATATTTATTAAGGAAATAATGTAGCATAGTTAAATTGTATTTGCATGAGTGGCAAAGGAATTTCTAGATAGAGGGAGAGAAGTAGCAGATGAGGGGCCTTTCGTCGCACAAGGCGAGCAGTGCTCCAGATGGGCCGTGCAAGGCAAGGAACAGGAAATATCTAAGGAAGTAAACGGCGCCAAGTAAACGAGGAGTTACAAGATACAATAATGGACGCTTTAAAAGTGTTGCTGCTGATCGGCTTATAGCAAAACGTCGATGTCCAAACACCCCGTGCTGCGTGCCCGACCCCAGCGCCGTCTCCCCTGCCGTCTCCCAAGAGGTCTTCGGCACAAAACGGTTGTAAAAAGTTAGTGTGTTTTCTTGTGTACTTGCCAGAAAAACGAGTAAATGCCACCTGGTGGGTCTGGGTTTATTGAAGAAAGTGGCAAGTGGAGCTCAACCACCTACACAAATGCCAGCAACGAGCAACAGTAACCCAGAATGGCCGTACAGGCTCCGCCAGATGCAGTCTATCTTTTGAGACATGAAAAAAAAATGTTTCTGTTCTTTCCAATAAAAAATTGGTATAATGGTGCCTATTTAGTAGTATCTAGCCGGCCTGAAGCCCACCTGCTTCCCACCGCCTTCTGCCCATAAACCCTCGTGCCAGACCGAAACAGCTAATGCTGTAGCCCCATCGAAGTTGTCAGCCCTAGACTAGTGGAGGGTCTACGCCATTTTATAAGCAAGCTAGTTTATTGTTTGCTGTGACTGGTCGGGTTGTTAACATCACTCTCCTGGCAACTTTCAGCATAGGCTGAGACGTTACACACAGCGCCTTAGAAGTAGCCAATTAAAACGCCAAGTTCAAAAAATAAAGGCGCTCTTTGAAGCGATCCAAAGAGGGAATATGCCAGGCAGGCCACAGACACAGGAGAGCCTCAAGACGCAACGAAACAGCAGCCACCCTGCGCTATTTCTCGGTGCTTACTGCTCTCCCAGCTGTTCTACAGCAGCCTCCAGGCCCTGAAATGACAACTCAGCGCTTGTGCAAGTGGGCTATCATTTCAGCGGGTTTCTGTCAGCCCTGCATACTTTTGTGTTTTACGGCACGCCAAAAACAATTTCCCTTTTAAATCAAATGCCGAGGGAAGGAAATACTCTCCAAAACGCGCCCAATAAAGGGGTTCTTTATAAGGGTCCAAGAGACCGCGAACTGTCAACCATCCCTGCGCGTGAGAGTGTTTTCTTGCTTCTTTCCTGTAGAATTTCCCTTGCTGTGAGGCCTCCGCCTGAGGTGGGGATCCAGCAGCCGCTGGTACCCAAAAAACAGATTTTCATGAAGAGGTAAAAACAACCAAAAATCATAGCTTAGCTAGACAATGACTTTTTCCCCGCATCGTTGATGGGAGTAGCCAGCCTCGTTCTACTAGTTGGATCGTCGATAAACAACTCTTCATGGTTCTACAATTGTCAAGTCCCCATTACTTTTTCACATATTGTCTGACAAACATGATCCACCTTGGCCTTTCTAAGACCTTAAAGGAGTGCGTTCCGTCGCTTTCCCAGTGACAGGAACTGGATTCGTTCCCTTCTCGTCCGCATATATTCCTTCAGCCCGTTTGAAATCGTCTGCTGACATGCGCTCCCTGCCGGTGCCTCCGCTTTTGAGAACTTTGTAGTAAGAAAGAAAAACAATCATTGATACGGTATTGAGGAGGAAGTGCAATGACGTCAGGATGAACTGAAACACGCTAGGGGTGCTTGAAGTAGCGTTTGTTGCCAATTCTGCTGCGTCGCACAGCATAGTGATAATCGCGATAATCAGTACCACCAGCACAAAATTGTGGGACTTTGTTATGGTTGATAGAACTCCTAGTGTTCCCGCAATAATTGTAAAGCAGGACGAAAACATATTAAAGCTCGTGACCAAGTGCGAGTCAGTGCCATCGCAGCTCCTCTTCATGGTGATGCAGAGCTCGAGAGTAGAGGTCAGCATATTGTACAGAGAAAAGATAATCACGCAAGCTGCCAAGGAAAATGGGCCGATGCCCGTGATGTTGCAGCACCATTTCCCCATTGCAATTGCTTTCGTTTCTTGGCCCTGAAGCACCGAATAAGTCCTTTAGAGAAGAGTCCAAATGCCGTTGTTCGCTAACCACAATCGCTGCTTTTTCCGTTCGTAGCTTGCTCTTTTAAGCTTCTCTTAGGAGGTGACATAGGAGCAGACCCATCGGAAATTTCCAGGTGTGTCACACACAATAGAGACGGCATGGGACTCAGCGGACAGTACAGCCTCTGACTAGGCCACACAGCCGAAAGCATTAACGCCAACGGATTCTTTTTAAATTAAAACATCCAAAGACGGCGATATGAAGGTGCGAGGCAAGAAGTGCAGCAACCCTTCGCCGCAACCGAGACCTAGCTGGTTTAGAGCGGTCAGTGCGTCACACCGTGAACAGCTTCAATGTAAAAACCCTAGAGGTAACTCCTCTACACAAATAGAACATTAGTAATATAATTGCAAAGAATGCACACAGGGCTGGGGGCCACAAGACACACGCCATTTTCCTCAGGCAGCAGATACCTGACCGTTCTTGTAAGGCTCATATTTGACATGGTGCTTCCCGTGCTTGCCTAGCTCAGCTCTGTTGCTCTGGCACACCAGTTTACATTTTTAACGACAAAAGTTATTGTAATTTTACCAATAGACACTTATTTCTAGTGGAAAAGCGGCAGGATCCTTCAGGCACGTGTGTTCGTTTAGGCATGTTCCTCTGTCGACTTTCCCTGATAGTTCGAACCAACAGTGAGACTAAGGAATGCCTTGGAGGTCCTCCCATACCATCTACAAGGCATAAGTAAATATGGCAATTAATTTTAAAACTCGAGCCTCACAGTGTGAGCAAGTCTGAGCCATGTCTGAAGTTGCAGCCATTCACTGAAAGGGAGTTTGGGATTCTGAGCTGGGGTTAGTCGGCGCAGCCAGTTTTGTGCCGTATTAAAGACTCTACAAGCTTCAAGCTTTGTTTTGATTTATTTAATTTAAGCATTTGTTTGGATATTGACATGGTCAAATCGCCATTTTGAATTATGATCTGATCTGAGACGTCATTAGTATGTCTGTTGCTCGGCTCCCGTTCTCTCCACTGTAGCTCCCCACGCTTGGAGCTGTAATTCCAAACACCTAATCTTATCTAGTATAAAATCCAAAGCCCATTGTAAGTACGACGAGGACTTGGCTTTTCTTCAAGTTCTTGTGTTTCCGGCAAGTCGCGAAGAGTAAAAGTTAGCCGTTTCCGTAGGTCTCTTTTGTTCAACAAGCCCCCCTGCAGAACCGCGCCTAGCTCTTGTTGAACTGAGACAGCGGCCTCAGTATCCTGTTGTAAGAGATCATCCTTATGGTGAACAACACTACAGTTACTGTAGGGAGCTTCATTACAAACATGCCACAGGCTGAACCGAAGCTCCGGCCTGCGCCATTCTCAGCTTTGTTAAGCTCAAGTTAAGCTAACTGGACTCACGATTAGCTAAGCTAATACTCAATTAACATTCATATAAAGGGAAGTGATTTTTTTTGCAAGACTAGCATATATATATTATCCCTAAAGAGATCATTAAGAGACTTTGAAATCAAGACTTAAGGATCGGGAGCTGAGGCCAATGCAATAAGGTCAAGGCCTTAAGACCCAAAACAAGCACAAATGCCTTATGGCCTGAGTGCGGGATGGAAGCCACCAGTGGTAACTTTAACCCAGGGGTTCGTACAGAACGTTAGGCTAAATTTTGATATAACAAGGTTCTGGTCTCAACCTAGACGTTATTATTGCTTATCTAGAAACATTTTTGTGTAGTCTTTGTGGTATTCCAAGCGTCTTGTTTACCGCAGACCCTGTGGATAGGGACTGCATTGGGGTGCGAAGAGTGTCGAAGGCCTAAGAGGGAGATGTGGTAAGGGTGCGTACACCCAGATATACAAAATAGAGAAATTTGTTCGAAAGTCTCTCGTTACTATCGCGGAGTTCCAAGCCTTTCGCGCTACCGAAAGGCTTTGAATTGGAGGTTGCAGAACCATCCCCGATGATTTAAGAGGTTCTGAGGCTTATCCAGCACCTACCCCATCGTGTGAGGGGTTGAGGTGTGCATCTCATTCAAATTAGCTTACGGGACGTGGCCGAGGCAGGGAATTGTCATTGGGGGTTCAAGCTGCCTAAATGTTTAAGGGCGTCGACAAGGAGAAACACAGCCTCACCTTGCCCTTACATTGATCCCTAAGAAGCCAGTCTGCCCATATAGTGTGATATAAGGAGGCTTTTCACATTGCGCACCAACGCATACCAACACACTATCTAAGTAAATGGCCTTCTGTTCCTCACAATATATGGACTTAACCCTTCTACTCAAATATAACTTAGGACATTAGGTAGGACGATTCTAAGTGAGAAAAACAGACAAACACTGCAATATTGAACATGCTACCGTTGGTGTGGAAGGGTGGCTGGGTGCCCCTCTCCCACTCCGATAGCTTGAAACTAGCAATTTCTAGTTTTATACTTCTTAATCCAATCGTGTACAATGTATCTAGATGGTTTGCAAAAGGACTAATCACTAAAGTGTTAGCTGCATATCATTACCACTCAGTTTAGCGCGCAAAGCACATATTCACATACTACAAGTAGGGCACAAAACTATTGCAATTTCAGTTTGCTGGCGCATTGTCGGGTATTTCGACGCACATCTTAATATCCACATGGTAAAAATGGGGCATGGAACTACTCCAATCTCAGGTTGTTAGCGCATTCTCGGGTGTCCTTTGACAAAACTTTATCTAATAAAAAGGAAAATTCGATAGGTATCTTTTTAAAAGGAACTTTCCTTTTCTTTCGCATCCCACCTGAAGCTCCAAGCCACTCGTGGCGCAGGCTACACAGCAGTCCCGAAGTTCCCGAACCAGATTGTACATGCCTTGACGAGAAGACTCCACTAGGAAAAAGGAAGAACGTTCAATTTCAGTTTTAAATAGATGGATGAGTTGCTGAAGGTTGCATGTTAGCCGACGACAGTCAGGATAAAGTTCTAGAGAATCCGCCTGACTGTTTCTTCCTCTAAACGTAAATGTCTTTTTTTCTCATAAGGAATAAAAACTTTCAAAACGGAGGATTTTGTGAGGTCACGGATATCATGTGTCTTTTTGCGTAGCCAGCGTTCCCCAGCGCCGTGTCGTGAGCTCCGTGGTCAGAAATTGTCATTCGGAGCGTTTCGTCATCCTCTCATCCGATGTATCGAAAGTACCAGCAGTTTCGGTTGTAATCAAAAGGGAACAACTGGATTAGATTGGGGGGACATGGAGCAAAGGGGCCATGGCAAATACCGTCGCTCCCCTATCCCCCTTATCCCCCAACCCCGTGCATCCTGATCCGCCTTCAGGATTGCTCACAGATGACCTGAATCCGTTGGAGCACGGTCTGGCTGTACTCAGTTTAGAGACTCTGGGCTATAACTCTTCCCCCGTTGAGCCCTACTACGTGAATGCTGATGAGCTTTCTGAAGATGAAACAAGCGGGTATCAGTCGCTGCACAGCAGCACCACTACGTGGTCTCTCTCTCCGATTTTACACTTACAGTCAGACCCAGATGCAGACACGGAAGAAACTACTTTCAGTTATCTCTCCGAAATGGGCCCATGGATTCCCCACACCAGTGGAGGGTTGAGGCCACGCCACTGGAGTTCAGGCACCCTAGCGCTGTTTGGAGGCTTTCTGGCTCTGATGCTAGTTCTCTACCAACTTAACCATTTTTCTTTATTAACGAAGAAGGCAGTCCCAGGCGTTTCCGTGGTAACTCCGCAGTCGATTCCGAGTAACTCGAATGGAGTCAGCGGTAGCAACACAGCGCAGGAACTTTTTCGGAGCTATCAGGAGTCTGAAATACCCGGAGTTATAGGGACTCGTCAATGGTTGCTTCAACTTCTGTTGCTGACATTTTCACTCGTCTCTGCTACGTTCTTATGGAGGCTTAAATCCTGCCCTGATGGATTCACCCAGTGGCAGGCGGCACATTGGAACCAGCGTAAGTTTGTCCAGGAACTTGGGAACTTATGTTCCATTACAAATGAGCCCGCAAAATCCAATACTAAAGTCGCAGGGTCGGACCCAGCTACCCGCGTCGCCATCTGCAGGTTTCTCAACAAATTCAGAGGCCAGCACATGAGAACTCATCAGTCTGCATTCTCCATTCTCTTTCACCTCGCGGCACAGAGTCGCATGCGGCAGGTAAAATATTTTCTATACAGAAACGCTTGTGACACGCTCCATGCGAAAGTGGAGCAGAGTTTGCCGATACGGAGCGAGGAGGTGGCTGAGGTGCTGCGCAAGCAGCAGGAGCTTCGAACACAATACGTCTCCATGATCTCTGACGTCGCTGTGATGCTGCACAAGAAAAATTTGCCACCCAAGCTCTGCGAACAAGAAATGGAATTCCTTACGAGGGACTTGCGGCCTGCTCTGATCAAGCTGGCCAGCCATACACTGCAGTGTTTAGACAAGGACCGCAAGTTCCTTGAAGCTTCCATTGCAATGTACCACAGTACCCATGGCGAGTTGCTTGAGGAGCACGATGCAAATGACGCTTCCCTCGATGGCAGCGACAACCCGCTTCGACAAGAGCAGCCACCGGATAAGCCGCAGGACACCGTGAATAATGAAATGCAAGGGAGCTATATACCAGATGACGTTACAATGGGGGAAGAAAAGTTGATAATGCTCGAAAGTGAATTCTGGGAGGCAAGGAGGACACTCTCTAGCTATCGGAGGGAAAACTTCAGCCCCAAAGCACCAGACCTCGTTCGATGCTTTCTTCCGGAGCTGCCGCTTTCCATGTTTGCGTACTGAGATACTTGCAGACCTAACCAAGTGCTCCGCAGAATTCTAATGAATTATGAAGGGCAGTTTGCCAAAGAATCAAGCATTCGTTTGAGCGTTATACGTACGGCTGTTTGTAAGTAATCACGAACATCCCTCGCCCAGCGAGTTCCTGTTTGTAAAGGTCTGCCCTCATGGACGACACGCAAAGACGCAAGCGCCAAGGCCAGGAACTGGCAGTTAACACAGGGCTGAACGTTTGATAAGCAATCTTACCAAGCTAGATTTCATGGCAACAACATTGTCATTAGTCAGCAGTTGTTCCACCAAAATAATGTATCTAACGTCAGATTATAGTTGAAACACGAAAATAACATGCACATGCACAGGGGATCTATTCTGTTCGCTTTGGGGCGCAGGGTAATAACAATACCCTGGAAGAGCTTTACCCCCTAGTTGCTTGCAATGACATGGGAATATTTCACTCTGATATACAAGTTCGCCCTTTCATCCCAAACTCATGAACAAGAGTACGCGCACAGGTCTTGTGGCTCTGCTGGAAGCCCTTAACAGCCCTGGTGCAGCAGTGCGCCCAAGGCCTCCGAAATTCGCACGATGTTTGGTCAGCAACATTTCGGGCCAGCGGCCAGGCTCAGAAAAAAAAACCTGAAGGCGATGTCACTCTTCAGATGCGCTTTTAACAGGCTTTTGAAAGTTGTATCTATACAGATGACGGCAGTGCGAGACTTTGCTCACCCCATTGAGTTTCTCCATCGGCCTCTATCCGTCGTCTCCGCTGAATGGTAACCCTAGTCGTCACCGAAAAGCAAAGAGAGGCCGTAATTATCGTCGTCTTCAAGGCCAACTGTTTCCAACACTGGAGTGCCTGGTTCCCTGGTGAGGGCTTGCGTTTCGGGCACTGGAGTTTCCGCAATACTCATTACTAGCAACAGATCGAGCGGGAGACTGTTGTCACTCTTGTAAATGAGCCGCAGCTTCCAGGGTTCCCTCCATTCGCAGTCCCTCGGAAGCAGGGTGGTATGCTGATGCAGCTCGGGATTCTCAAAACGTAGCCGACCACGAGCTACATCCACTTGTACTATCGGAGAGCCGAGGAATGGCTGCGTAAGGGTAATGTGCATCAAGCAGTTATCGTAACGCTGCCATGAAAGGTCTCGGTCGATGCCAACCATCATCGCATTTATTTGTTCCGTATCCAAAACCTCCCTGGGTACAGTCAGCGGCCCTGGATTCATGCCGAGATCCACCAGCAGGCAGTTAACTTGCCCGTCCTTTTCCCCCACTTGATACCATGAGTCCTTCCGAGCCATGCACCGTTCTGAAAACGTTAGCGTCTCTTCTCGGCGAATGAGAGCCTTTCCAAGACTAGCTCGATATTTCAACCATTTCAACATGTCTTTTCCCCGAGAGCTTCTTAAGGCTGGCCGTTCAGTGTACTTCACAGTTAGAAGACGCAAAGTGTTGTTGGCTATTACGCTATCAATGCTGGCCACCCTCCCCATAAACTTCAACCTGTTCCCCTTTTCGAAATCAACCAGCACACGGCAGTTCTTCTCCTGCGTTGTTGTCACGAGAGGGTTGGAAATTGTGATGCGGCGACGTATTTTTTTATGTGCGAACACGCCACCGGCAATCAAAGCCGCCGCGAGAGCCAACACTCCGGCCACTTGAAACTTCCCTTTGTGCTCTTTCCCCAAGGCCTTGGTGGCATCCCACGAACGCTTGGGAAAGCTGAGGAGATTACGGAGTTCGGGGCGGATTCTATCCATCGATTTCGGATCTGCTGGAGTGCTTTGATCTTTTTGAATCCCTGAAGTGGGTTGTTCATGCTTCATCTTTGCTTCGATGCTACTGTCTGACGGTGCTGCATCCCTCGGAGAATCGCCTGCACTTGCATCGTGCACGGGAGGTTCGCTGAAGTCAGAAGGAAGCTCCAGTGCTGCTATTATTTCATCTACATCTTGAGTAAGTTTGTGGTAATTGTCATCCGGCAGCTTTATGGAAAAGCTGCCCGACTCTTCCAAGTTCTTATCCTTTGGTTCCCAACGACGTTCCACACCCACATAGGGGGAATATTCCAAAATCTCTTCGTCTGACATTGGAGTAAACGGAACGGCCGGAATTTCTGCAAGCAATTGCTCAACTTCTGGCGAGAAGGAAATCCTCTTTGAAGTTGCAACAAGCGGTTCAGAGTCTTGCGGACTGGTCGAAGGTGATAAGTCGTTTTGAAGTGTTGGCGTCTGAGGCCTTTCGGGTTGGAGGATACCTGGACCCTGTGTACTACGAGGGTTCCGCTTCTGCTTTGGCGATGTCTCCTTGTCTTGGGTAAATGCAGGATCGTTCCTCGTTGCAAGCGTCAAGGCCTTCAGCTCCGCTGAAACCAACACATGAACTTGCAAAAACAATTGCAAAATCCCGCTGGAACACACCGTAATCCAGTAGATCAAGCTAGGCGCGGTTTCTCACACAGCACATAACAAAGACGCGACAAATGATCTTGAGGACGGCTGATGCATTACCTGGACTAAAATTAAGAGTATTTGAGGCTTTTCTGAGAAGATCAGTCTTTGTCGAAGGAAAGTCTTGGTCTTTCCATTTGCGCTTCTCCATAGACGCCGCTATCACAGATTTCATCAAATCCCTTCGATCTACTTTTTTTTCAACCATTTTCTCGTAAAGCCAATCATGCACCACCTGGGTATCTGCCAAACATTAAACAAGCGAAATATAGCCTGGACAAAAAAGTTCCATTCTTGCGGAAACAGACGCTTAGGACGGCATTGACAGTGGAATTGGAAATACAGCTGTCCCGCCTACCCGTTGGTTTAGTGGTGCTTGGCAATCGGCTCTTTAACTCCTTGAAGGCCTCCTTCGCTGAAATTCGGGGGCACAACTCAAATATTGTCCATCACAGCTAAGAGTTAGATGTTACCAGTGCGCACGGACACCAGAACTGCAGCTGAATATGCCAGAGATACATTCGGGTAGCAGGTGTGCTCTGAGAGAAACCATCGCCCTCAATTTCTACCGAAGACACGGAAGCAGGCAGGCGGGCTTACCGTTAGTCGAGATATGTGAACGACTACTCGGTGAGTAGCTACTCCATGAACTCCTTCGGGAGGAGTTACTGCCGAATGAGTCTCTCTCTTTTTCGTCTGCAGTAATTCACAGCCAGGGCTCGCAATCTTTCATTACACGTTATGCACTAGCAACGACAGTTCACGTTTGGTATGTGAATTGCTGACTAGTGCGGCTCGCTCAGGATGACACTGAGCAGCCTCTAATGCCTGCGTCACCAAAACTACCCATAGCACAAGGAATTCAGTGGCTCTCTGCTATCTGCCGCCTGATCGAGACAAAGCAACGAGGCTGTAGCAACACATAATGTCGGTCATCCCACGCAACATCAAGCTATGCGGGCCTACATCGACTCTGCGGCAGAGAATACCGGCTGCGTCTTCCCATGGGAGATACCTCCAGCGGGGCGTAGACATTTTCAATAGGTTTCCCTTTTTCTAGAAAAGCAAACTCAAAACATCGCAGACCAAACGAAGTGACAGTGGGTGCCCCTCGCTAGCGGGTAGCAGTCATGAATTGTTTGTGCTTCTGGTCCCCGGAACACAAATGGAAGAAACGGCTTTCACTCTCCTCAGGATCCATAAGGCGAGATCAGACGACTAGCTGCAATACTATCAATTGTCGTGCGTAGCAGTCAGATTACATCAGGCGCTGACATGAGCGACAGTTATAAGTTAGCATTTTTTTAAATGGTCCATTGGCTGTCTTCTCACCTGGAATATCTGAAGAATGGATTTCTGCGAAACCACACAAAACCCATCAATCGGACGGTGTTTCGTGAGATAATGCTTCAAAGCCAATCTTTTCATACCAATATTCTTTTGTTTCTTACAGTAGTGAGGTTAAAGACTCACTGGAAGAACAATGAAGCAGCACGAACACTGTAAAAAAAAGAACCCATGCCCGCCTCGTCGACCCAAGACTCCAGGAAATTATAGGTTCGCGCATCCTTTAAAATCAATGAAAAAAATGAATTTCTCTCGCCTACAGAGCGGCGGTCACACGGGATAATAAGAAAAATGTCACAGTCCCAAGCTTTGAAATGTATATAAAAGCAAAGCAGTTCCCCAGTGGTCACACACGCGCAGGTGTGATATTAGAGGTTACGTGTACTTATAAACCAATTTGTTAGAAAAGCCCATCAAAAATAATGCAACGACGACGTGTCAAATAATTTTGGACGGTTGCCAATGCGCTTGCGAATGGTTCCTTCTTACTGCGTCGCGTCTCGATCAGCGGCCCCCTTTGTGGGAGGCTTCTGCTACACAAAACGTAAGCATGCCTATGTGAGAGCAATAAACCCAGTTTCAGCAGTTATTGTCATTAATAGTGGCTTTCCAGCCAACAAAGCACAAGGATAATAATATAACGTTTTGAGGTGCCCAACAAACAAACTAGCAGAACGTTCAGTTACCAAGAAGGACCAATAACACTTCCTGTAGACTGTCCTCTCATTGCTAAAGCCCTTAACCCCACCATGCAACATCTGAATTACGAGCGTAGGGCTCATCATTGGTAGAAGTTCTTCTCTCTTCTTGTAATCTAGTCAGAATTCTAATTTGTGTTCCTATTGCACATGGCTTTCCTATAATAGCGCAGCGAAGAAGTCCGTTTCCACTCGTCAGCATTTCACTATCGTTTTAAAGTTGGATTGTTAAACTAGCACCGGATTTGCATATCAGTATCGTTTTAAAGATGGATTGTTAAAATAGCATCGGATTTGCTTTTGTTGTGTTCACAATGTGCGTGCGTCGCCCCAAAGTTAATAATGGTGCCCGATTGGCATCGCTCACCACAGTGCAATGTTACGTTTGGGTTCAGCCCTGCAATTTATCCAGGAAAACTCCGCTTCCCGGTCTTTTTCGATACTGCCCCGCCCTGTGTCCTGCTCCTCTGAATAATGGCAGTGAGGCGAATAACATCGGAAAGTGCGCTGTGTTAGATATGACGTGAAGAAATAGCAGCATCGTCGTTCAAGCTTTTAGGTTTTCTGCACGGCTAGTAGCAGTGAGAAAGAATGGTATGCAGGCAGAACGTTTCCTTTTGTTGCGCATGAAGCCTGCGAGGAACTCCTGATGCGTAGATACAGCAAAAGTTTCGGAGTTTCTTCCGTTTCCATGCAAAGAGAGCCAAAGCTAGTGTACTGTAGTGTAAGCCCCGAGTAAACGGACCCCTGGCCATAAGAAGACCGCTGAGGCACCGTGCTTGGGGCGCCTGACGCGCAGGTTATATGGTAGTAGTCAGTGGAGGCGTCATGAAGGGGATAATCGTAGACGCTCTGCATATTTTTACTTGCCCTAGTTACAGACAGAACTTTCAGGATAAGTAAGAAGACACTGCGCATGGCCGGACGCTTTCCACGCATGATACTGGCAAGCAGAGGCAACCTTTAGGATAGGAAAACCGAGTTGTACAAAATCATGTGATACTCAGCCGCTCCGACTGATTCTGCGGAGCCTGAGCCAGTAAGCTCATGCTGACACCAAAAACGGTCATTCATACCGTTATCGCGCAAAGGCCTTTCTCGCCGAGGTCGGATGCGATTTAACAACTCCTACACGATGTGCTCGGTCGCGAGTAGAAGTCCCGCCACCACTGCTGTTGGCAAGTGCGTGATTCGCTGGGAAGGCTTTTCCAGGGGAACTTATTCCTTGCTGAGCCATGCCCGCAATAACAGGAGGATTGTCCATCATCCGCTGCACGACAGCACACTAATTCTAGAACCCGGCAGCGTTGTCCCTCTGAGACGCACCCGCTCGTTAGAATTGATGCAGACTTTCGATTTCGTCCTGACGCGTCGGCGCCAGCAAAGTATGCACAACCCAATAATCCCCACCAAAATTGCTAGCAATGTCAAAACGATCACCACACCTACAGGCAAGAGTAGCATAACGCAGCAACTCCAAAAGCTATCTCCCCAATTTGAAGGAGGCAACCGGGCCTTTCAATGCCAGGGATGTGAATAAGGAAGGCAGGTGTACAAGCAATCACGTTATCCAAGCCGACAAACACGCCCTAACTATCACGGAAGCGGTCACAGGCAGCTGGGATTTGGGGTGGGAGCACAGGCACGCGTGCAGCAGAGCCAACCAAGTGGTGGTTTTGCCCAGGGTAAACTAGAGCCTGCAGATGGGCAGGGCCATACTGAGTGCCACTGGTTTATTCGTGGAAGAGTTTATATCATTGCTTGTGGTAGTTTCCCCTGCAATAACACATAACACAGACTATCTGACGTTAACAGCCGTTTTGGTACTATACCACCTATGGCATATCCACAGTCGCTACAACAAGCAGTGCATACTCTGTAGCAATCGATCAGCCAGCACTCTACGGCAACCTGCAGTGGAAGGCGGGGGAACAAGAAAAAGTCATCGGCCTTAAGCTTGGAAGTACTTACCTTTGGGAGATAAGTTATCAACAGTGCCGGAATCAACAACACGGGGTGGGCGAGGGCTCACAGTCGAGATTCGTTCAGTTGGTTTTACGGGAGGAAGAGGCAGATGCTTCTCTGATCATAATTGAACCAATAGGCGCAATGCTGCTCCAAACTCCCGACTATTGCTCTAAAAGTACCAGAGGCCGCCTGCCGGAAGAACAAGGTGACCCACCTGGTTTTGAGTTGTGAGTCGCCAGAGTGTTCGAAATGATTCCTGGGAAATTCCGTGTTAGCTCCCCTGTTTCTAGGACCATCAGCAGCTGACGCAACTGCTCATTGTGGGTTTGCATATCTGGAGTGGCTGGACTGCAGGCAATGCCAAACCCCGCAAACCGATGGCCTTAACAGCTTTGCAAAGAGGGAAGCAGCAAGTGCATTTGGGGCATACTTGCATGTAACTTGCTCGGTATGCTGCAGAACGGGCCCGTAAAGACGTAAATTGAGCTCAGAAGGATCCATGATTGGTGTACCATGGACGTTATCTTACGCTATTCCAATTATTGTCCCCTCAGGCATTACGGAGTACCTGACCACTTGAAATGCCTCTGGATTGTCCAACTTGAGTGTTGACGCCACTGCGCCCCGTAACCTTAGCAGCCGGTTCTCGAACCGAACAGCGTCCTGCGTAGCTCCCATATCTCAGCTGACACTGAAATAATTAGTCGTAAATGAAGACTTTGCCTTCGCCTGGAACTGTACAATACACCAGCCTAGACAGTTCGTTTCTCTTGTCATGGAAGTTGACATATGTACTACGGGTATGACTTCAGCAGCTATTCGTGGGCTTCAGGGTTTACTATGTCCCGCGTTCCGCCCCTTGGATTGTAACACGGTGCTCACAGTCTTCAGGTCCTTTAATAAATCAACGTGAAGAAGCTGCAGTGACACCTCTGCCCCCTGAGCACATTCGGCTCCAGCTCCTGCAAACCACAGCGGCGAAGGCTGCGCGTCCGGAAACTGCATGGCGCAGCTCCCTCAGAACGTGATCTTGAAGTATTTTAACAAGAAAAATGCTCTTGTTAATACGCCTTGAGTGTGGAAGAGGTAAGCGAGGAGTTTGATGTGGCTATTTACCTGGACGTTGCCATACTGCTAGGGGACTTGGAACGGACAAACCGTGGACCACTCCTGTTGCCCCGAGAATCAAAGGTTCCACTAGAACCTGCAGCACAGCGCAGGGAGAGATACTTCTGAAAATGAGCACTCCTTGCTTCTTTTCTCGCCGGTGATCTTAATGCAGAGCCCACTTGGGAATTCTCGTTCAGGTTAGATGTGCGTTAGCAGGACCTTCCTACTTCCGAACCGCCATTCACCAAAAGCTTCTGCAGAGTGCTGGAACATTTCTCGCATTTGCCCTAAAAGGTCATGGGTGAAAGCGTCGCGGATTCTGTAGGTTACGTGAGTGCACACGCCTTGGCAAAATAGATGAG
>JRZD01029942.1:1578-25409 GCA_000826945.1 Eimeria nieschulzi | reverse complement strand
AGCGAATCCTTAAAGCAACGAAGGCCAAGATGTGCGTCGAAACCGTGAATCTCCTTTACATCAATCTTAATCAAAAACTCCACGATCGCCTCGGACAGAATCTGCAAAACACGTGAAACCTAATGAGCTTATCGGCAAAGCCGCTATCCCAGCGCGTGGCGGCCCGCCTTACGCAGCCTGTATCGTTTGCTTTGTTGCGTGGAAAGTCTTTTACACTGCGAAGAGTCCAAATAACTTACTTGGCCCGGCACGGAAATTGGAAACCCTGGAGGGTATGGGATGATGAAGGTGCTCCCAACTAATATATTTCCCTCTCGAATGCGTGCAATAGCTTCATGAAGAGTGAAATACTCCACATGTTCCTCGTCGTAGCTTAAGTAGAAAGGCTCTCTTACATCTCCATCACGGATGCACGCGGAGCAATCACCTACATTGTCATCAGCGTCGCTGACAGGCGACTTATCAAGGAGCCCAGGAGCATGCGGTGCAGGAGCGTACCGCTGTTCTTCAGGAGCTTTATATCCGATAGCTGCCTGCCGCTGAACGTTAGCAAAGGCGGGATGAAATCCAGAAAAGTCAGGCAAGGCAGGGCAATCGCGAACAACTTGATTAATCTGCTGCTCAAGTTCTTCAAGCTCACGCCGGCTGCTCAGCAGTCGGCGCATTTCAAGTTCCTTTTGCAAGCAATAACACCCGCAGCCGCACTCCACGTTTTTCAGCGAAAAACTCACAATCCCCGAAAGATACTGTGCATGCAAATGAAGCCCGAAATTTTGTGAATGAAAACTGACCACATAACAACCTTTAAAAAGCTCAAATGTGTGACTTCTTCACCTGTGCGCAATGTCTAATGCAACTTCTAAGAAAAACGCAAGAAGATCTTGTTGTGCCGATGTTTGTCATGAACAAAACGCTGTTCCGTGATGTTTTGTTTATCTGCACACCATACTTATCCATAAGCCACTTCACCTTGAACGTGTCGCCATCCAACCCAGAATTTCTGTACGATCCCACAGCACTCACAAATACAAATACCCGATGATCGTCGAAATCCAGAAAACCAGACCATGAGGAGCAGTGCAACAACACCCTCATAAAAATACGGGTGCTATTATTAGTTAGTTCAGCCATGAAGTGGTCTCATTGCAATGATGATGACGGCGCTTGGACTGCCAACGAATGGCCTGACCCTGTAAAGAGGGTTATACGCGTTGGGTCCAGAACGAATTCATCATCGGATAGCCAAGCTCCCTCGAGTGTTTGAACGTTCATTTGCTCGTTCATTATTTCATTCATGCTTTCTTGAAGAGAGCCCTGTCGAAGATTTGCAGGGATCATATCACGAGGTCCAAGGATCTGCAAAACGCAAAACCAGGCCTTTATTAGTCAGCAGTTACCCGATATCCAAGTGGATTGTTAGGAAGCCTAATAATCTCTCCCCCTATCGTTAGCTGCAGTAGTGGACCACCGGAAACAGCGTGGAGGCTTTGTACTCTAAAAAATTTCGAGATGAAGGCATCCTTTCCGATTGCATTGCGGATGAGAAATGCTGCCTCCAGCTGGCGCTCCACTAGGCCGTATCCTTCTAGTTCCATTTGCGACCTTCCGACATCCAGTGTAGCCAATATTTGATAGTTAGGAGAGGTAGACATGTGAGTGTAGTAGCTCTCCTTGAATGAAGTATGCACGTGAGATTCGAACAGATCGTCGTTCACCAGCACCATGGACCCCTGACGCAGAGAAGTGAGAGACTTGTGAGTCGACTGAGTCGCGTACACTCGAACCTTGACTTTCCGGGGATTAGGGTAGAGACGGGTGGAGAGAAGCGCATTGGGACTGGCTTCTTCCAAAGACGAGACATGCAGGGTATCCAAAAGTGCAGCATGAAGATGATGGTATTTTCGTTCGGTCAACTGCAGCAAAAAACGCCAGGTATATGCTTCCTCAATCACAATCATTCCATGCTAACGCAATCACGACGGCTGAAATACGAGCACAACCTTCCTATTCCTTTCAGGTACTCTAGGTACAGTTTGTTTACTTAGGGATAACTAGCGAAGGCAGCTGATCATTCAGTACCTCTCTCCTTAAGACGTTGGCGCAATGCATGGCGGTTCGGGTCTTCAGGATAGGATGGAATCCGGCATATGCGAACCACGCCTCGTCAAATAAGAAAACAAGATCCGGTTTGATAGCGAGGCACTCTTCCATCAGTCGCTTGACGTTGTACACTATACCGTCGAAAGTACAGTTTGTGATCACCAGAAGACGCACTTCGTGCAGGCGACCGGCACTCCGGTAACCTAAGAGGGTCTTCTTTATGCTGTGAAGCGTTACACCACCGTACATCGAATATTCGTGTAGGGGATACGCATCCAAATAGCAAGGCCTTGCACCAGCAAGGACCAGAGCGTAATGATGGCTCTTGTGGCAGTCTCGATCAATAAGCACGACATCGTTAGGACGGGTCACAGCCTGCAGCATACATGACGACACCATTCAAGTGTAACTGACCTAGCTATGAGGTTAATGCAGGTAGAGGGAGGTCAAATACCTGAATCACGATCTTGTTTGACGTTGACGTTCCGTTGGTGACGAAGAATGCATAACTCGCATCAAATGCTCTAGCTGCAAGTGTCTGTGCCTCAAGCAACGAGCCATGGGGATCAAGGAGGGAATCGAGCCCGCCGCATGTAGCGGAGCTTTCGGCTTTGAAAAGAGCCGTGCCGTAGAAGTCGATCAGAAACTGGATCCACTTGCTTCTGCGCACCGAGTTCCCTCTCGATATAGCCAGGGCGTGAAACACCCCAATTGGCCGTTCTGCGTAGTGCCTCAAAGCCTGGAAAAACGGACAGTGCATTTTGCTGCGGACTCCTTCCAAGATCGCTTCATGCAGGTCGGAGTGATCGTCGTTTGGCAGGAAGGCGCGCTTCACAAGATGGTCCACGTGTTCCAGGGAGGCTAAGCCCATGCCGCTGCAAACGCAGTAAATGTCCAACGATCTCCGGCATTGTTTCAAACTCCGGACAAGCGTAGAAATGATTGGAGCTCCAAGTTTCATCTTGTTTATGGGGCCCTCCACGAACCGATCGATCCCACGGACGAAACCCTCAAGACCAGAAAGCGAGTGCACCACTGTTGACTCGATCGGTACATTATCTTGAATGCACACGGCAAGAATGTCAGGATTGACTATCACCGCTAATAGCGCTCTCCGAATGGTCTCAACCTCTACTATTCGGTACGCAAGAACCCCGTCCCTCGATTCCCTGTTTGCAATGCGCCGCAGCTCCGATGCCAGGTTCACTCGATAGTCCGTTTTCAGAAAAGAGCATGGAGGCACAACGACCAGCACGTAAAACACGTGCTGACGCCCACTCATGCTGTCTGAAAACGTCCGCGTGAAGACGTGAAAACAGACAGGACATTCGGAACTGAAATATAAGCTGCAAGTGAGTGAAATCTTGTACAGAATGGACACGGTACAGTGATAAGGTGTATGACACTCCAATGGACTCCATCGTGAAATTCACCAGTGAATCAAAAGTATGCAACATCATATGTAAAGAATAGTTTAAAAGTTGGAATTGACTTGAGCTGCGGGTAGCGTTGCTGTATTAACGCATCGTTCACCTGTGACTGAAGACATCGACCCAACGACGCTGCTAATCAATGCACTTGCGGAATCAAATTTGCCATCCTTCAGATCCGACCGAACCTTCTCAACATCCTCAACACATTCTTTCCCCCAGAACCACTCAATCTGCAAGCAGTGAAGCGATCCAGAAGCACATCGTAAGTTTCAGCTGCACCTGACACCTGCCATGAACCAAAACAACTTCCAACGTCCAAAAACACCTCAAAAACGATAATATGCAATAAGGGATTCGGATGCGTCGCGGATCAAGAAGCTGTTCGCACCCACCTGCTCTAGACAGTTGAGCGCTGCGTCAACCTTCTGGAACGTTCGGTTAGCGATATGCGATGCAAGAGCCTGCCAGAGCTCTTCGCGAAGCTGTGCAACATAAGTGGTATCGCTGGTAAGAAAGTCTTCCGTACTGAAAGTAAAAGTATCCGCCTTGAAGATCATTTGGGCGTCACTCGTGTCCTGCGGTTTGAGTGGGAAATGCACTGGCTCAGGCGAAGCGCTAATTGTACCTATGCGTACGGATCCTCCAAGCCGCATGACTGAATCGACGTCAAAGGGTTTCGCTCCAAGGGGACCAGTCGTTGCTGTGGGAGCCACAGACATCTGTGACGCCCTGCGCTCGGCGCCTATGTGCAGGGTATTTCGACGTTCCAACATTTCCGGATTCTGAACAAGCGGACAAACCACACAACAAATCACAGTGGCACTGCCAATATGCTCCCTTTACCCTTTCCCATATTCTCCAGTAGCCGTTCTCAATGTATGACCCTTGGTGCAACAGGTGAAATTTGCAACGGAAACGCCGGGACACCATCGTATTCACTATATCTTCCTGATTGCATTTCCCTCGGCAGCGTTCAAACTGGGAAGCGAACGGGGCGCGGGGGTTATCGATTGCAGGTTGGCTCGTTTCCAACTGGCGATACAATCCCCCAATAGTGGCGAAGGGCTAACGGTCCTTTGTGATGCCGGGCAAGAGCCATAAAACTTCATTAAAGCAAAAACTTATGTTCACCTCAGAATCAAAAGAACTCATTCGAAACGTCGAAATCTGGTGGGGCGAACCCGCTGGGCCATTGATTGGGCTTCTGCTATCAGAGCTGAAAAGTCTCTGTACATCCATTTTTCTCCCTCAGATGCTACCTTTGAATACACTCAGTCTAAAACTCCCTTAAACTCTGGCCTCTCCAATACCACATACACCATGCAACCTATTGCGGTGTGTGCACGATAGTGAGACAGATAGGCCTGCTGTGCTGTGGCTCCATCCGAAGCTACACCAAAATAACATTAAAAAATAACCTGTTTCTTCCATTGCAAATAAAAGTACACTATTAACAACAATACAATGAATAATAAACACACAAAAGCGAACACAACAGTATCCTTGCGGCTCACTTGGTGTACTGTGGATGCCAAAAGCAAGGCCTGGAACGTCTGGCCTGACCCGAGTGCCGCCTGGTTCAAAACGACGAATTCTGCCTTTACAACACAATGAAAATGGATAATTCTTTGGAAAAACAATAAAGAAAGGAAAAGTTCGGGAGGACTTAACAACTCGAGCTAACTGTTGTTACGGAGGCGTTCCACACCAGTCGATGGACAATCGGAGGCGGTACTTGATACAAAGCATCAGGGGCTTCAGAAAAAAATCAAAACTTATTATAAACTGCACAGTACTTATGCGAACTTAGCATAGAGTGGGGCTGCTGCAGCTGTTGGAGGCCCCAACATTAACAAAAGCATGGGAGTAGGCTTGTCTTATGACTCGCGAAGAATTAGCCTCGATTGTCGGTGTGTTTATTCATTGTCCAGCGAAGTTTCGTGCTGCGATGGAAAAAGAGCCTTGGTGCTGCTTGGACATGTCAGCAGCAGCTCCACGTCCAAGCCAGCAAGCTGACCGCCTTTTTGTCTTGGTGATAGATGGAAGACAAGGGTTTTGCCCATCTTAATAGGCCAACCCAATTTGGATTCCTTAAAACGCTAAAGCTAATGTCATTAATCTACCTGATGAACTATTTGACCACTTTAAGTCTATCCCCTTCGATGCACTGTTTGAGATCCGAGGAGCTGCTTCTTCTTTGCTTTCACAAGCCGCAACACTGGCAGGTAGTAAACGGGAAGAGAAACAAAGACTTTGGAAGGACATAAACACTGCAGGCATCAGAGCTGAGTGTCTGGACGGGAGAGGGTAATGCGGGACGCAAGAAAAGCGGTCTTACGCTCGTGATAGACAAATGAAGCACACTTTTCGTTTATTAATTCCAATACGCTATCGTAATACGCCACCAAAGGCCGCAGGACAGGAGAAGAGGCATGGGGGCCCGTTGGCCCCAAGGCCGCTGGCCCTTCCACCAGTGTCAGCCTCAAGGAACAGCCGAAGAGGAAATAGTACAGCTCCTCTTTTCTTATTTTTTTGGAACTCCCTTTGCGGTGTTTGGCTTCTGAATCGCGTCCCCGCCTACACAGGTGTGATTTCCAACCAAAGGAACTGCGTTCGTGTGCTCATTCTATCGCATTCCGACCCACTCCGGCCGCAACCTTGATTTTTTATGGTGGAGGCACATAGGAAACTGCATAAAGTATTGTTGGGGGTTCGACCTGACATGACCCAGCTTGCTGCTGCAGACACCCAGCTCTGAAAGGGTACACGCCTGAGCGATTACGTGGGCAGGGAATGCAATAGTAGCGTATTACACCCATTTTTGTGTATTTGGTTGCGTGTGTCAGCTAGCCAAGGTTCTGCCAAAGCTATTCCTAAGTACAAACACTTCTCGCATACCCTAGCCTCCTGCAAAACCAATATCCGTTTTTGGACAGTCATGTGCTATTATACAGAACGCTTTATATAAGACCGCCAGGGTATAGGCTTTTAGAGGAAGAAACCAGAGATTAACTGACTCGTGAGATTACTTGAGGCAGGCACGCCTCAACTTTGTGGTGCCTGCAATTTTAAACCATAAAATCACCTCCCTAATGCTGCGACTGATTTGTGTCTAATTTATAAAGTGGGGCGTTTTTCACCTCTTCTTATGCCTTTACCGGGCACTGCTTGGGAAGCTGTTGTCGAGTAGCTTGTCAACGAGAGCAATCCCATTGCAAAAAAACAGCCAAAATGTCATGAGTACAAAAAAGCATATTTTGGATCAATAAAGCCAATATAAAACAAACTACGGTAAAAAGTGAGTTTTGACGGGAGCAGGGCTTCCACAGCATAGGGAGATGTTGTCGCTAGTCGGCAGTGGTCAGCTCTGTCAGCACTGCACCAGTCACACCATCGGAAATCTTCTGATGTTTGTAGTTTTTGCCTCTTGTAACATTGTTCTTTTTTTTATTGAATACTACTGAAGGTTATCCTTGATTGGGCTTGCTTCTCCTCGTGTGTAACTGTGTGCAAGCTGGTGCTTGTGGCCGGACTTCGGGACGCTCATTGCCCACGCCTCCCTCCACCAGTTCAGTCATTTTAGTTTTGTTACGCACCCCAAGTCAATGTACTTTACATACGTGGTCCGCCCGGGAGAGGCTCCCGAGGGACGTGGACCTCAGTTCGAGCCTTTCTGGAGCTTTCTGGTGCACTACAACCTTCGACTAGGGACCTTCCTGCTGCTCGGGGCTTACGCTTGCCTCCTCATGACAGTATCCTCTGGAAATGACAGTCCCTTTGCCTTGCTAAACGTCCTTAGGTCGACTTCTGAGTCCGCAGGTAAGTTGCACGCAGAGGGATTAGAAGGAGCACGGTCACGCTTGTTGTGCAGCACTCATGAAGCAAACGCCAGAGCAACATTCAACTCATCAAAAAACTGGGGATCGTGGACACATGAAAAGGCTGGACTACCCTCCTTCATTTTATGGTGATAGTCCAGGTTTCACCTGTGTAATCGCATTTTTTGCTCGTGCTCCTGGGTGTTTATCTCAGGAAAATGTCCTCTATGGGCAGCTCAGCTGGGTTGCAGTCTCCTCATCCTTGGTCACCTAACCATTTTGGCTTTCCAATCCCTCACGGATGACGATAGCAGGTTCGTGGTTGACGTGGTGTGGCAGATCCTAGTAGCTTGCTATCTTTAAGAGCGGCGTTGCGAGTAGTCAGGCGGTCTGTTTACACTGCAGAGAGATTCATTAAAACAGCCCCTTTTTAGATGAGTAAGAATAGCCTAGATTTTGCGCTAGAATAAAAATCTGAAATGCCTTGTGTTGTGGTTGGCTGCAGCATCAAGCAATCACGTGGGTTCCGCAGTGGCACCAAGTTCTTACAGCAAGCCTCTTCGTTCGGTGTTGTTTCGTCCACGTTTGCGTTGCTCGTAGTATATTCAGCCAATTATTATTTTGATGATCCCTGGATGGAAAAGAATATTGGTAGCGGATCTGCATGGCTTATTTTCTTCACATCCCGTCTGTGTGACGCAATTGCCATGCTTCTTTTCGCCGGGTACGTTTCCGTTCATCCTGATACTATTTGGGGGAAACCAACATTACTCTGGTAATGTGCGCTGGTCAACTCCATGTTGCTCCTCCTATATGCGCATGTATAACCTTCAGATGACTTGTGCCTTACAGATCCATCTTCTTCCTGGAGACTTATCATGCTACGGGTGCTGGCGAGGCCTGGGGATGGCTGGGAGCCATTTGCTTTAAACTAACTGCATTTGTAGGTATGGCGCGGCTTGGCTCTTAATACGTTAGTGGTGGCCGTGGTTCATGGTGTGCATTGTGTTAATGCGCAGCCCTAAACCAGCTGCCGAAGGGCTGGCTGTTTTGTGTTGTGCTTGTTGCGCTGTGCAGAGATTGCTGCTCTAGCTAGCTGGGGCCATGAATCGTTCCCCGTATATGATGCTGCGTACACCTTGATGCTAGGCGTTTCCCTGAGCGTGATGTTCCTGTGGTCACTTTTCTTTGAGCCGATCAGCCACCACTACGATGTCCGTTTAACTCAGTCGGCCATGCGCAACGAATATTACAAGTCTCGCAATGCCATGGCCTACTACGGACCTGCTGTAGTCAATGCAGATGGCGAAATCGATATTGCCGCCGCTGCCCAGCGGGCGCAGGCTAGCCTTAGCTGTTGTTAAGACCATTCGCCTCTACGCTCAAGTCATCCCGAGTTCACATCGGTGGCACAGCTCGCATACCTGTATTGGAGCCACTGAGGAAACTCAGGAGACCACAATATTGTGGCTTTTGCTTTAGACTTCATTTGATTGTTTCGTCTCCCTTTTTCGAAAAACACTTTCATACGCAGACTACGTGTAGATGCAGAGGCTGCCGGCAAATTGAAAAATTGTTTGACTAGGTGCCTCGTCAAGGGCTCAACTCGCAATCGTTGTCATAAGCAAACGGATAACCACGTGCGCCTTCGGCATGTAACGAAGTAGGTAAAAGGAACAACAGTTAAAGAAAAAGCCGTAATATATATACCAATTGAGAAGTTTACCGTTGAAATACAAAAGTTTATTGCTGGTTCCTTTGGGCAAAGGCAAGCATAATCACAAAATGGGTCTCGCGCAGTTTTCTTCCGGGAGGCACATGCTGAGAAGAAGTTCCTGTGCTGCTTTCGAGTTTACCAATTGGCTTTCAGCTAGCGCGGTGCTGAGGCGAAAGCGAACATCTTGCATTAGTGCATCGCAGCTGTAGCAGTGTTTAACTCCAAAACTCCAAAGTCTGTTTTTCAGTTGCTCCTGGTGTTGCTGACGCTGCTCGGCCGCCGCATCTTTATAAGACTGGGATGCTACAGTCTGTTGATGTAGGCGCAAGGGATTTCGCTCCGTTGGAGGTTTCAGCTTGTCTGCCGCTAGTACCAGGCGGCCCCTCAGGAGTTCCTCTTGCAGGTGGCGTTCTTGCCTCTCTAATTGTTGTTCTAAAACACGGAGGTTGTGCTGCTCCTGCCGTCTAGCTACTCGTGCAGCTCTCACGCGTTTCACATATGACGGTTCCTTTGTAGCGCGTTCCTCATGTGCTGCTTTTTCCTGTTCCTGTAACATAAGTAGTTTTCTCTGGCGGAAATAAACCAGCAATAGTTTTTCTTTTTCCCTCCTTAGCTTCTCCTGCTTTGCTTTTTCGCGTTTCCGCACTTCTTCTGCCTCCCGCTCTTCCCTTTCTGCTGCATCTAAATTACGCTTTTGTTCCTCCCTCAGCTTTCTTTGCAGCTGTAGTTTCTCTGACAGGCGGTTGCAGCGCTTTTGGAGCATCAAAGAAGCTATGTGGCTCTCTGCTAGTTCTCGGTTTTCACGAGCCACTCTCTCAAAATTGTCCAATACAGCGGAAAGCGCGCAGCGCCGCTCTCGTGTCCACACCCGCCTAGAGGTTAGCCGCCTCTGCTGCAACAAGGTGAGTTGACGCTGTGCCTCTACCACTGCCCTGATGGCATTCAAACCTGCCGAGGGGAAAGCAAGCTGGAGGCGCTGCAAAAGGGGTTCTGTTTGTTCCTCCACACAACCGCTTTTGGAAAGTGTGGTCATTACAAGCCAGCGTACAGTAACTAGCGCAGCTGCAACCGCATTTTGGTCTTCCTCGCTAATTCCCTTCTGTCCAGTCCGGCGCTCAACAAACGGTTTTGAAGAAGTCTGAGTCTGCCCGCTCGGAGTCAGTGATCCCTCTGCTGAGGGAAGAGATATACCTTGGGCCATCATTTCGGTTCCCACTCCTGTTGCCGCAGGTAACACTTCCTTATGCAACGTAAGAAAAGTCTGACCCGCTGGAGCAGGTTCAGCACTTAGTTCACCCCGCCCCACACGGCACTCCAGACGAGCCGCTTCATCCGAGGCAACCACGATAGTTTGTTGGGCAATAACCGGTTTCGAGATTAGCCCCGCAACTGCTTGCCTCAAAAGATCTTTATGGAGACGAACTTGGTGTTGATAATGCTCCAGCTCTTTCGTGTATTGTTCTTCTAATTCAAGTAATTTTCCAGTGTATTCACGCAACACGCTTTCCCACGAGGGGCGCGTAGTGCTCCTGCTGTTTTGCGGTGCTTGTGTTGAGATGAAGTTTTCCGGATTCTTCGTTGCTCTGCCAAGTGTTGCAGGTCTCTCATGTTCAACTAATGGGACGACGCGGGGACTTAAAGGTTGTTCTATTGTTTTCTGCTGCTTTTCTGCTGTAGTGGCAGCTTTGTGCCCCAAAACATTTGCCAGCTCAGACGCAGCCTGCGCTGCTAATTGAACCTGCGGCGCTTCACCACTAAGAATAGCATCTTCTGTATCTGTCAAACTCCTTGTGTCTCCTAGAGATGTCGGCTCATAATAACTGCACATTTGGCGAGGGGCATCAAGCTGACGAAAAAGAGTTTCTTCTTGCAAAGTCGCAAGTGCGGCAGATGCCTCCGCTGTTGCAGCAGCACATGCTTGCTCCAGTGCAGCATCTTCCCCTTCAAGGGTTGAGGCAACGGACTGGAAGATGCATACTGCCATCTGGAAAGCGTGATTGAGCCATGCCTCCCCTAAAAGTTTAGATGACGGAATTTTCTCGGTGTGCTTAAGTCGTGCCGGACTGACAGATTTAGTGTTTGTGAGATAGGCGGAGGAATCGTTCACCGCATGACTCCAGCTCTCCAGCATATGTATTATTGACGATAAGCCGTACACTAAGCTTGCACTGGAGCCAAGTGGATATGCAGGGCATGAGATCCGTGATGCTGTGCGGTTTGGGCTCATGCGGCACTGTGCTACTTTATCAGCTGCAACAGCGAATCCGGTCATTCGGGTGAGACATGTGTTCACCGGGCATGCAGCTGCAAAGCATTTTTGATTGGTTTTGCATGCCGTGGACTGAACTGCTGGCTTGCCTTCCTCTCTCCCAATTGCGAGTCCATTAGATGGGTCTGGTGACGCTTCTTGATAGAAAATTTCCTTTGTTTGTGTTTCGAGTTCTGGCAAAGTAATGCAACACCCGAGACCAGCCAAGTTTTGCGATGTCAGAAGTTGCTTTAAATCATAAAAGAGGGCTTTCTCTACGTTCCGTAATTGTCCATATGTCTTGCTCCATTGCCGACGCACAGCCGCCGCCTGATTTTGCTGTTCCTGCTGTTGCGTTCGCTGGAGAAGAGAGCTCCCTACAGCATTGGCGGATTTATGTTTTTCCTTCTGCCTTTGTAACAAAGCCCACATCCTTGCCCATACCAAACAAATGCGCACAGCGTCGTTGGTACAGCACCAGGGCCGGCCAAAGGTCGCGCCGCACCCACTGCTGTGCAAGGACAACGGCTATACTGAAAAAGAACGAATGTTTGTATCGGGTATAATGTGTCAGTTAAATCGCTGCCCTGTACCAGCGGGAGAGGAATATTCGGCTCAGTGGTGGATGGCTTTTTGATTGTTTATGCTCGGGATGCAGCTACTAGGTTCTTATTCACACGTACGTTTACAGGAATAGCGACATCATTACTCCAGTTATTACTGGAAAATGCGCTTTGGCAGCAATCGGCAAACCATGCAAAACTTCTGGACAATGTAAAGAGGCCCGGCTGTACTAACAAAATATACTGGTATTAAAATCTCTGCAGAATATCAGGAAATTCACACTGACGTAGCACATAGTTTGGCTGGGATATTGTGCAAAGCCTCATCGGGGGAGTAAAAATATGATGTACAATTGGAATTTTCAGTGGTGTACTCTCACAAACAACCTGCAATTTCTCGGCCTGCCTTCTCCATGTAAAATCATGCCCCCCTCCGCATCTAATTTTTATAAGACTTAAATGGTCATTATTTGTTTTTTATTCCCAATCTTGTTTGTTCTATTTCTAGAATATCGATGCAGAAGTCTTCCTAGCTGCGCATGCGAAGATCGGTGCGGGGCTCTGGGACCGCAAAACAAGGCAGAGAGCTCTTGGTGTGCTTTTATAAAAACTAATTTTTCTTTTGTCTATAGCGTGTACCGGTATGTCATCTTGCTTTTGTGAGTTTATATATGCCCCATGGATAGTTGTGTATCACAGCCGTCAAAAGTAGTATGCTAACACTTAGGAGGATCAAGGCACTGCCCCCACAACATTCTGTAAACCTTCCATGCGCTTAAATACACATACCATTTCGCTCTTTTAGTCGATACAAGCTTTTGACAATCTTGCAATTCCCCCAGCTATTCCCATGTGGGATGCCGCATTTCCTACAGATCTTCCAAAGCCAGCTAGCTCGACCTACCAGAGGAAAGGGACTGTTTAGGGACTTACACTTTCTGATAGAACGCTCTTCTGAACTCTGCGACTAGGGCTGGGAAAGTCTTGTATTATTTTTGTTTGGTGTATTTCGGCGTTTAGTGGACATCTTTGGAAACCAGAATTTGTCATATTTTACGCATGGTATTATCGCGGAATCACATGAACACGTTTTGCAATGAATGAAGCCTATAGGCCGTCGGAGTTCTACGACACGGACACAGGTGGATTCTTGTGCACAGTCTCTCTTACTTTTTCTGTTTGTGTGTGTGTCTGTTTTTTTGACTCACAGCTATCCGTATCTCTACCTCTCGGTCTCTGCGTCTATCTACCTATCTAGCTAACTAACTGCCTTTGTAAATATCGGTCTATGTATATAGATAACTTCGCTCAACAAATATACATCGTACAGCAGACACACTCTGGACTCAACACTAGTTTATTTCTTGCGTGTTGGGGTTTTGGATTTTTTTTCAGTCCGTAAGTTTGCTCTCACTGAGGAGGATATTGCGGCGAAGAATGAAGTGCTACGGCGCAACAACAACGAAATATCAGAGGGACAAAAGGGTAAGCCGACACATAGTACAGCATGTAAAGTAGCATCTTTCCACAGCACTTTCAATCAAATGGTGAGTGCATGATCTAATGTGTGTGCGGTGCTCCCATATGCTTGGGTGTTTACAGAGCGAATCCTGAAGGATGCGGTGCGCAACTGGGACCTTTTCTACAAAGTACGTGAGCGAGCACTTCTGTTGTAATTGTTGTAATGCTGAACTATTGGTACTTCGTAAGATCTCGGACTGTACCATGAGCTCTAGTTTGCGTCGTTTCCTTCAGAGAAACAGAGATAATTTTTTCAAGGACCGGGCATGGCTGGCAAAGGAGCTGCCTGAGATAGCAGCGGCTTGCAGAGAAGCGGAGGAGAAAGGAACAGACGCGTCACCCCTGCTCATTGATGTGGGTTGCGGCGTAGGCAACTCCCTCGTGCCCATCCTACTCGGTAAGAAGACCTGCGAATTCCAGCCAAACGAAACCTGTATCCTTGTGCTACGTACTATTTGACACATTTTGATTCAGCAGACGGGTTCGCTCTTCATTATAGGCGTTGTAGGTTTTTGTACTGATTCCTCGGTGCTCAGCGAATCCCCGAATGCAGGCCGTCGCTTTCGACTGTTCGCCGCGAGCTGTTGCCATTCTGCGGGTGAGTAATGGGTTCTACTGTCTGTACGCAAACCAGACTAGCCGAAAGTTTTATTTTCATCCCGTTGAATCGAAGCCTTATTTGTTTGCCCACACTGTAACTGCGTCAGGAACGTTGGTCTGCGGTTTTAAACGAAAAACAGGGCCAAGGCGCCACTGAAATCGCTCAGCACTGGAATAATCCGTGTGATGCACTCTCCGCCTCCGTTTCTCCGTGTACTGATTTTGCCGGCTCAAATGATAGTGGTGCTATGAGACGGACTTCTTCCCAAGACGGCTGCGGCGGAGAAGCAGCTGCTGTTGTACAGAAACCAGTTGCTGCTGCAGCTGCAGAGGCCGTGGCAAACGGAGAGGCGCAAATATTCCAGTGTCCTTTTGGGCAATTGCGTACAGTGGCGGCGTTTGATATAACGGCTGGCGATGTCTCAGGGGACATAGCGGCAAAGGGAAGCGGGGATTTTGTGTTGCTCATCTTCGTTTTGAGTGCCCTGCATCCACGCCATCACGTTACTGTCGCCAAGAGATGCGCCGAGGTAGTTTGTATGGCATTATTAAGATAAACTTTGAACAGAGTGGAATGCACGATACTGAAACGTAGAGCGTTTTGTGTACTCTCTCAAAGCGCGAACGATAATACGTCGTACACTTGACTCCTTGTTCCTGTATTGTGTTCGTGCCAGAAATCCCCTTCCCCAACTGGATTCCCAGAGCTTGCTGTGTCTTGAAGTCCTTACCTTACCGATAATCCAGCAGCAGCAATACAAGACGGTGTCGCTCCCTTGTTTATTTCTTTTGCACAGCTGCTGAAGCCAGGCGGCATGGTGTTGTTCAGAGACTACGGGCGGCTCGATATGGCGCAAATAAGGTTTGCTGAACAAGGGAAACCCAAGATTGAACAAAACCTTTATGCGCGATACGACGGTACTCTCGCCTACTACTTCCTGAAGGGTAAGAAAATACCATTTCTGAATTGCCAACTCTGTTGACGGCGGTCAAGAGCTATACAGCTTGCAGTATGGTGTTCGCATATATATTATATACACAACTACTTCATGAGGCACTCGTCTGAAGTGTGCGTGCATTACGTTGCCAGAGGAGGTTGAAGAGCTGTTTTGCAAATATTCGGGGCTTGAGGCAGTCGAAAACAGGTGAGCAAGGTATGACCAGTGGTTCGTTTGGAACAGGAACCACTGCGGTACAGGGAGGGTTGTCTGGTCTCTTGATTGTGTTATCATGCAGGTACTGCATGCGGGAGATGCTCAATAGGAAAACACAGCAGAAGATGCAACGCATTTGGGTTCAGGCAAAATTCAGACGCCCACTGAGCTAACTGCACTCAGCATTCAGCTGGCAGCCCAACTTCTGATGGAGAACGAAATGCAGCATTTTAAGCTCTTGAATTCACGAGTGCATGAGGGAAGCTGCTGTTGTACAGGAACTTCTGTGCACTGCATGCATTTAGACATGGGCGGACCTATTAGAGCAAGAAGCACATCTGTCAGGCATTACTAGCGTTGCTGAAAAATCGGACTAAAAATGGGACACCTAGGACTTTCTCATTGACGTACTGTTGGGCAGCCGCAGCCCCACTTCGCTGTAGATAGGAGCAAGCCAGAACTCAAAATTAGCGGAGTTCCTCCGCTCAGTGTCAGCTGCTTTTCCATAACCACTAGGCAACAGAAATAGCTATACGATGTTATCCAGCATCTCAAAAGCAGGCTTACAAATCAAAAACGATGCGCACAAGAGACTCTGGCATTTGTCGGTCAACGGATGTAGCAGTCCTCATATCCGAAAGGTAGTCAGGGCGTCAGACGGCAAGGAGGGTGCACGAATACGAAGGCTCTGCCTCAATAAAGTGCATGCCCATATACAGGCCTACATGGGTAAATCGGGTGTGCATACGTGGGCCAAAACCATTTTAACGGCGTGAACAGGCTGCCAAGCAATGAGCACTGAAAATATTACATTCGCCATGATACTACATACACGGATCTGTCGGTAGACGCCTGGAAGGCCGTCACCTTGTGAGTCTGAAGGCAAACGAAGCAGTCAGCGATCTCATTTTGCCGCATGCTGACATCGACTGTGCCAAAATTCTTTAGCTTCGCTCCATCAAGCCAAATGGACAGTGGCGACAAGCAAGAACTTTCCCAGGGCTCGCCAATAATGTCGAGTAATCCACTACCGTGGTAACTGTTGAACGCGCACCTCCATATTTTGTCACTATCATGCCCATTAGGGTAGTACTATTTATCGTGTCGCTTCGATCTCGAAGACACCTTGTTCCAATTCACACCGATAACTACTATGTACCTCGTTCTGTTTTAGTTCCGTGGCCCTGGTCCTACTGCCTCATCATCTGCTTCACTCGCGCTCCCAAACCAAAACCGTGTGCGTCGACCTGGCGGATCTTCCTGAGAAAGCCTGCAAGCCTAAAAACATATTCTGTTCGGACCGCTTATTCCTTCGCAGGATCATGTCAGCTGCATGCGCGAGATCGTCCGCGCAATGGCGGCCGAGGAGAACCGAGGAGCCCTGACCACGGAAAGCATCCTCTCCCTCCAACTGGAGGCCGTTGTACTCAGTGGCGCTGTCGTAGCCAGGGCTGAGTGCAGCTGAGTCCTGCTCGTTTTCTTGTTCCCAGCTTTCTGTGGTTTCGTCGTTGATTACGCTTCGATAACTGACAGAGATGGGAACATCGGGGGAGCCGTGAAAATACTTCAAAAGAAGGCCGACACATACGAAAACGTGCATATTTCGCTTGCTCGCAAGTTAGCGATCTTCCTCATCAAGTGAGGAAAACTACAAAAGTACGTGAGTAACCTCCCTTCTCTCTGTAGTTTGGCTTGCTGATGACCACATCCACATCCGAAGCGGCAACCTTCAGAGCAACTCTCTGGGCAGTCTGATCGTCGATGTCACACATCAAGATGCTCCATAAACTGATTCTTGCTCTAGCAGTGTGCGTGCAACCTCCTGCTGTTTCCCATTCTCTCTAGTGTGCTTCTCCTTGGACAGCTGGGACCGTCTCGGCTCAGCCTTGTGGAGGTCACCCGAATGAAGGCGTGTATGTATACATGTGAAGGATGTGATGATAGCTGAGGTGCGATTTCGTGCGTCTTATGAAGTTGTAACGTCTGACGGGTCCGATTGGAGTCCAAGGGAACAACTGATCCCTTGCTTGCTCTAAAGTTATTGTTCCGATTCAACGTCTCGTCTAGCAAGCAGATGCAATTTAGCTGAAACACCCTTGGCTGCTCTATTACCCACTCCACTGTCTCCTCACGAATCCAGGCTTGCTACTTACTGGGCAGTAGTTGCCTCTGAGAACGAAGCCCTCTTCATTAGGACTGTCGAGTTGTGAGTTTAGAACCTAAGGCAGCTACTAAAAGGCTGTTTTCCTTTACAAACAAGTGTTCAGTGCAGCATTGAATGCGTTTCGGCGGGGAGGCCCTGTCCCTCCATTTATGTGCTAAAGCAGCCAGGGGCACTGCTCCGCCTCTAGGGCCACCGGCAGCACCTCTGGGCTCGCCGCTGCTTGCGGGAGACAGGTGCGAGAAGCGCAAAAGTCACTAAACTCCTCAGCCCCTTCCGTGACTAGCGACAACCCCCCTGACGCTTCCCCCGAGCGGGCATGGCCCCTTGCTGCTGCCGCTTCAGGCCTCGGAGCCCCTGCTGCTGCTGCTGCGGAAACTGCTGCGGCTGCTGAGAAAACTGTCGCTGCTGCTGCATGTACTGCTCCTGAGAAGGCGATATAAGCGGTTGTTGATATTGTTGTTGGTGGTTGCTCTGTGGCGGAGTGATGTACGCCTGATGTTGTGCGGCATAGCACTGCAGCACTGGCTCTTGCTGCTGTGACCACCGAAATTGCTGTTGTTGCTGTTGTTGGAGAGGCGGCGGAGGGGGAGGCGGCACCCCTTGCTGTCCTTGGGGAAATAATATCTGCTGCTGCTTGTTCCGCAGGAGCTGATGCTGTTGCTGCAGGGGTTGTTCCTGTTGCTGCAGAGGCTGCTGCTGCTGGAGGGACCGTTGCTGCTGCTGATGATGACATGGCTGTCCGTTGCAGGGAGGCTGCTGCTCTTGCTGCTTCTCCTGCTGTCGGTGCTGCGGCTGGTGGTGCTGCGGCTGGTGGTGCTGAAGGTGTTGCTGCGGGTGACGCTGGTGGCGTACGCATCGCTGCGGCGGGCGTGGTCGCTGATTCTGATAAACCTGGGGAGGCTGCTGCTGCTGCTGCTGCTGCACTGTGTAGTGCTGCATAGGCGCATGGAAGGTCTGGTCTTCCGCTGTGCCTTCTGCCTGCTGCTGTTGTTGTTGATGCTGCTGGTAGAGATCTTCTGCTGGGGGAGGAGGTGGGGGCGGGGCAGGCGGCGCCCGAGAAAGAAGCCGCGAAGGAGGCCCGCCCCTGCATGGGGGCGGCCAGCTGCAGCAGCAACACAACACAAACTTTGCCTGGATCAGCAGCAGCAGCACGAAGCAGCAGCGGTAAGAAGCAGCAGCAGCAGACTTACCAGGTGTATCGGCTTAACTCTTCAGGCATCGCAACAATTATTTCGGGATGCTGCAGAGCATTAGAACGCACGCAGCAGCAGTAACAGCAAATGAAGAAGCAGCGGCAGCAGCAGCAGCGCATGGAGAAGCCCATGAAGCCTCCCGTCTTTCAGCAGCAGCAAATTAAGCAGCTGACAAAACGCACAGCCCCTTGGCAAACAAGAAAAATCTAAAGACAGAGAGAGAGAAGCGGCGAAAAGAGAGGGAGAGACAGAGACAAGCAGAGAAAGAGGCAAAAGGCGGAGGACACGCAGATTCACAGATACACTGAATGCGGCTGGGACAGACAGTGACAGAGGAAGACAGAAAAAGACAGAGAAAAGGCAGAGAGAGACAGGGATTGAGAAGAGAGGCAGAAGGGGAAGAAAGAAAGAGATAGAAACAAAAGATAAAGAAAGGCAGAAGGAGAGAAAGAGAGACACAGAATGAGGAAGAGAGAGGCAGAAAGACAGAAAGAGAGACAACAGGAGAAAGAAAAAACAGAAAGTGAGAAAGAGGGAGATAGAGGCAGATCGCAGTAGCCGGAACTGGAACCGAGATAAACCCGCAAGTCAGGCAGGCCGAGGAAGCGGCATCAGAAAGCAAGAAGAGAGAATCAGCCCACCAGAGAGATACAGCACAAGAGAGCGAGGGAGGCAGACCCAAAAGGACGTAGGGACAGAGGCAGAGGGGGAGAGACAGACAGGTAGAGCGGGAAACAGCCAGAGACAGATAGGCACAGATCGACAGAGGCGCAGGCAGAGACAGACAGACAGAAACAAACAGAGAGACACAACAAAGAGACACAAAAAAGAGAGAAAAAGAGAGACATCGAAAGAGACAGGTAGGCAGTAAGACGTAGAGCCAAAGCAGTACATAAAACACAATCTTCTCTTACCTCTACAACAGTCGTGCCTCGCAAGCACTCCGCCAGGGTTGCATCCCAGGGCAGAAGATACGCCTGCACTAATGCTATTTTGGGAGTCTGCGTGGGGGCTCTGCTGAAATCTTGTTCTGCTGCTGCTGCTGCTCCGGACTCAGGGCCAGGGTCCAAAGAGATGCCTGCGTGAGCTGCAGTCACAGGCAGCAGGAGATAGAATCCGTTTCCTGCTGCTGCTGCTGCTGCCGCTTCTGCTGCTGCTGGCTCTGCTGCTTCTGGCTCTGCTGCTGCTGGCTCTGCTTCTGTCTGTGGTTGCCCGGCTGTGTCGGAGATTGCTGCAGCATCAGCATCAGCTGCTCCTGGTGCAATTGTTTCTGCTTCAGGTGGTGGCTTTGCTGCTGCTGCTGCTGCTGGAAGCAAAGGGCCAATAGCGCAGCGGCGCAGCATTTCAGTGTCTTTTGAGCAATCTTGTTTTTCTCCTAGCATTTGCTGCACCCGCTGCTGCTGCTCCTTGCAGCAGTGCTGCTGCAGCAGCAGCGCGAGCTGTTGCACCTGCTGATCTTCCCGTATCACAAGGTGTACAGGCACACCCAAATCAACAGGAGGGCGGAAGCAAACATCCCAACATATCACCACCTCACGACCCTTTTGTTGCTGCTGCTGCTGCGCAGGGACAACTGTGCTGTCATCCTGCTGCTCCTCCTGCTGCTGCTCAGGTGCTGTTGTTTCATAGCCGTCCGGCTGCTGCTGCTGCTGCTGCACAGGGACAACTGTGCTATCATCCTGCTGCTCCTCCTGCTGCTCTTGCTGCTGCTCAGGTGCTGTTTTGACACAGCCGTCAGGCTCCTTTTGCGGTTCATGGGTTTGCCCTTGGCACTCCTGCTGCTCCTGCTGATGCTGCTGCTGATGGTCCTGCTGCTCCTGCTGCTGCTGCTCCTCCTCCTCCTGTTTATGCTTCTGGTCCTGTTCCTGCTGCCGTTGCTGCGGTTGCTCCTGCTGCTTTTGCCGCTGCCGCTGCTGCCTTTGCTGCTGCTGCCTTTGCTGCTGATATATTTTTGTTCTGTTGCGAAGGCGGCGTGAATGCGTGGGAGGGAGAAACAGAAAATCAATGCCTCGCCGCAAGCAGATGCCGCGAAGCTGGACTGGATGGGCCCTGCAGAAACAAACCACAAGCCCTAAACCACAAACCCTAAATCACACAAGAACCGACTTATGGAAAACGGTGGAACGATATTGACTCCTAGGATTCGAAGGCTTTGCTTTAGTCTCAAGGGTTTCGGCTTTGTGGTTTAGGGTTTGTGGTTTAGAATTTGTGGTTTGTGATTTCGACGGCCTACCCTCTTCTTTTCTTGCATTCGGTGCTTTCTAACCTTTGCCTCTGCGCAGCCTCAACGGCCCTGGCTGCTTTCTCTAGAAGCAGCAAATCTCTCTCCATTTCCTTGGAGGTAAATCCACGCAAACCCACAAAAGAAACGCGCAGGGGAACGCGAGAGGCAGGGTGAGACGCGGCTGCTACTGCTGCTGCTGCACCTGCTGCTGCTGCTGCACCTGCTGCTGCTGATGCACTTGCTGCTGCTGCTGCAGCCCCTGGTGCTGCTGTACCTGGGCCTGTTGCTGCTGTTGCTGGTGCTGCTAGGGAAGGGGAAGCAGGTGATGCTTGAAGCCCAACCCCAACAACAGAAGCCGCTGCAGCAGCTGCTGCTGCTGTTGCTGGTGCTGCCTTTGCTGCTGCTGCTGCTGCTGCTGCTGCTGCTTCACCCTCTAGATGAGCCAGCACTGGGTCTTGGCTTCTGGTGCGTTGCATATGCTGCTGCAGCAGCAAATGCTGCCGGTAGCAGCAGAGGCAGCAGGTGCGCAGCAGACAGAGGGGACATCGATATGGAGGGGAGGCTTTCTTGCATATCACACATTCAAGCGTTGTAGATGCTGCTGGGGTTGCTGCTGCTGCTGCTGGGGAGGAGACAGGCACCGCCGCAGCCGCCACCGCAGACGTCGCCATGAGTAGCAATGCTGATGATGCTGCCGTTGCTGCTGCTGCTGTTGCTGCTGCTGATGCTGGTGTTGCTGCTGCTGCTGGTGGTGTTGCTGCTGCTGCTGCTGGTGTTGCTGCTGCTGCTGTTGCTGCTGGTTTTACTGTTGCTGCTTTTGCCGCTTGTTGTTGCTGTGACTTGCTGCTGCTGCAGGCGATGACACTTCTCCTGCAAATGCAGCAGCTAGGCCTGTTGATGCTCTCTGATTCTGGTGGTGGTGGTGGTGGTGGCGGTGGTGCTCTTGCTGGTGCCGTTGTTGCTGTTTTTGGTGTTGCTGTTTCTGGGCTAGTAACGAGTCGCAGTCGAATTACTGGTGTGTCATAAACCCTAAAGAAAGGCGCTGCTGCCGCTGCTGTTGTTGCAGCTGTGGTGTTTACTATAATGCTGCTGGTGCTGCTGTTCGCGCTGCGCTGTTGCTGGGGCACAGCAGCATCAGTTCCAGGTTTCTTTCGTTTCTACTACTCAAGGAACCGCCTGAAACCGTAAAACCGCAGGGCTAAAACCCTAAACCTATAAAAAAAGCTGCATAAGCAACAACTCTTAGAGTTTCCGTTTCTTTTGCTTCCGCAGAAGCTGCACTTCTAACAGAAGGCATCGGGACCTCAAGGGCGCCCCACAGCAGCTGGGCCCACTGTATGTAGGCTCCAAACCTGTGCATTTCCATAACCTCTTGTATTTTGTTTATTTAATTTGTTTTTGTCTTTTTAAGATATTAAAAATAAACTAAGCGAGTTCAGTCGCATCTAGAGAGACAGAGAAGGCCTTGTACATAGTTCTTCCTAGCCCTTATTAGTGTCGCTGCGATGTCTTCATCTATTGATAACATTGCAGGAACAGCTCCTGCTGCTGCTAATTTTGCAGGATCTCAAAGGGCTTCCTTACTACAGCAGCGTTTATTAGCAAACTGTCATGAGGGGCAGCAACAGCAGCAGCAGTTTTTACAAGAGACAGAAGACAGTGACGGGGACTGCATCGACTACAGTGGCAGCCGCAGCAGCAGCAGCAGCGATGTTTCGAGTGTATGTACACTGGAAGAGTATGAGTCACAGGAGGAGAGCCCTGCCGCCTGCTGTCTTCTGTGCACGTTCCGCTGCAGCAGCAGCGAACAGAGCAGCAGCAGTAGGGGCGGCGGGAAGACCCCTGCCGCTGTTGTGCTGCAGCACATGAAGAATATGCACGGGCTAGACTTGACTGCCAAAAGAGGCTGGCTAGATACAGGTGAGGCCAAGCAGCAGCAGCTGCCCCCCTTAAACCACTACGCCCGCATTGCCTTAGTCTCCTTCTTGCGCCAGAAACGGCAGCAACAGCAGCAGCACCAGCAGCAGAAGCAGCAGCACCAGCAGGAAGAATATACGGCAGCCATAGAGGCACTAAGGGCGCTCACACCCGACTCCGGTGTTTTCTGCTGCCCCGAGGAGCTTCTTCTTGCTGCTGACCCTGAAGACCCTCTCCTTTGGGATGGAGACGACTGCAGCAGCGATGAAGAAGCAGCATGTGCTGCTGCGGCTACTCAGGCTGCTGCTGCTGGTGTAGAGGCAGCAGCAAGCAGTGCTACAGCAGTATCGGAGACGGCGGGAAAGGGTAAGGGATTTGTACCGCCTGTTATACCTCATAACAGTGCGGTGTATGAACAGCTACTGCAGCACCGCAGGGGAGCAAGTGCTACTGCTGCTTTTGCCGGCAGTAGCAACAGCAGCAACTCCACATCCACCACCACCACAGCAACAGCAGCAGCGGGAAGCAGGAAGAGAGAAAAGGCAGATGCAGACAAAAAGGAAAATGTTAAAGTAAATGAAACTGCCGAAGAAAGAGGCTACTTCGCAGGCTATGGCGAACTGGCAATACACCGCGAGATGATCAGGGATTCCGTTAGGACTGAAGCTTACAGGAACTTCTTCCTGCAACAGTCAGGTCCTGCCACTGCTGCTGCTGCTTTTATTGCTGCTGCTGTTGTGGTTGGTGGAAATATTTCTGCTGCTGTTGTTGCTGAAACTTGTGATTGGTCTCCCTCTGAGTCTCACCGCCTCGGTATTTAGGGTTTAAGGGTTTGTGTACAGACACCTTTCGTGGTAAGGTAGTGCTGGACGTCGGGTGCGGCAGCGGTGTGTTGAGTCTCTTTGCGGCTCAGGCGGGGGCCCGCAAGGTCAGTCTTCAGTTATAAACCCTAAACCCTAAACTCCCTAGACCAGACTGAAATTTAGCTTACAGCAGCATCGCATTCCATGGAGGATGCAGACCATTTAGGGTTTAGGGTTTACGGTTTAGGGTTTGTGCAGGTGATTGCCCTGGATGCTTCTGGGCCTATTGTTTCGGTCGCCCGACGAGTTGTCGCTGCTAACGGATTCTCACAAACCATTCATATTCTGCACGCAAAGGTAAGGGTTTAGAGTTTAG
>JRZD01029941.1:0-26533 GCA_000826945.1 Eimeria nieschulzi | reverse complement strand
TTGGTGACCAGCATTGACGGAGCTGCAAAAGCAGATGACGTCATGGTAATCCACTTGGCCTCCTTTAGCTGCTTTAAAATCTGTCTTTGTGCCTCTAGTTCGTCTGGTCCGATAGATTGCCCCTTTACTGGGTATTTTGCCTGGTACTGGTGTAGTTGTGTGATTTATAATTTGTTCACGCGCTAGTCCTGGAAGCAGACTATGCATGAAGACCTCCTTGTATTTGCAGATACATTCTCTAATTAATGCAGGACAGTTTTGCCCTTGCTTTTCAATCCACGCTTCTAATTTCAAATGCGTAGGCCCTTGGCACTCTGCTACCGCAGCATATTCCACCGCCATCACATCAGCCATTGGTGTTTCGTCACGTTGGATGAATTCAGTCTTGTGGTCGGTCTCCGGCGAACTTCGGCCCTCATCCAAAATTGCCACGACGTCACCGTCTGCGTTTGGCACATTATTAACTAATTCTCAACTATAGGGCTGTAGATGATCATTCATTTGCTTTTGTTTCATTTCAGTCAATGGTCTTTTAACAGGCACCATTTTGTGAATCTTCTCGTACTTCTTGTGTCTCTTCACTGTAAGCCCTACTGAGTGCATAGCTTCTTCTGTTCCCAAACATTTAGCAGCCTCTTCCATCTGCTGTCTAGCCTCGCCTGCTAGTTGTTTGTCCCGGTTTTTTCTAGGTACTTCAATTATTTCATCTTGTAGATTGAATATCTTTACACCTTTCACATCAAAAGGTAATGGTAATCACTTGGGATTTGGTCGTTTGACTAAATTGGACGACTTTCAGTCCCAAGCGATAGATTCTTGATGTAGCCTTTCCGTCCCCAGTATTATAGCGTAGGCAACTTGAGCAACTAATAAATCCACACTGGAGTGCAAATCGCCCACTGCAAATTTAGCATATTTCACCATCTGCTCCACGTGCAAATTGTCTCCTAATGCTTCCTGAAATTTAATTGCAGTGTCTAATTCTTCTGCAGGCCACCTTGCGTGTAGTGAACTTCACTGCAATCATGGCTCAGGCGTGCTTGTTTTAAGCACTAAGCCTTGGCAGTGTTCTTGTTTTCCTCCACTTATGCACCTTAATTCTGAATACGCAGCATTAGGTTAAAGCGTTTTTTTATAGTTGGTGGTGTTATTATAAAGTCATTATGGCCGTTTTGTCTAAGTGTTTTGCTGTGCTGTCAGAATCAAGGCGTCACCTGTTGAGCCTGATATAGTTCTGCTAAATGTTGATGTTGTTTCAAAAGTTGATTAATAACCTAAGTCCATCAAGCTTAAGGCCTAAAACCAGCTCAGGAAAGCAGCTGAAAGCCCCGGAACAGAGTGTGTGGGAGCTTGCGAACCCTTAGGGGTTGGCAGCTTCTGATCTTTGGTCAGATCTCTTTTTAAATCGTTTCTCGTGCAATACAAGTTTAAGCATTCTGAATTGAATTGGTACTAAACTACAGTTTGTCTATGACGCGCCGGCGGATGCCTGAGAGGGGCCAAGGAAGCCTCGCAGATGTCAACGCACTGTGGGCTAAGGAATTGGTCCTGTCCAAAAGGTGTTCGCTGCCACAATAGCGTTCCTAAGTTATCGTTGACATTCATTCATATTATTGTTCATGGTGTTAATGCTGGGCATTGAGAAGCTGATCTGACTCTGAGATTTTCGCCTCAGCAGCTCTAACGGTCGAGGTGCTGGGGGAGACGTACTTTCTGTAAAGCACCAACGCTTTCGGCAACCCCTGAAGTGTTTCAATCCCCTTATATGAGGGGATAGGGTGAACGTTAACATGGGCGTCTGGATATTGCAAGTGCCTCTATACTGCAAGTTAAGGCCGTCTGGATTGTCATTGGGAATCCACCGCAGCCGGTGATCGAGTTTGAGTGGTTTGAAGATTTATCTTTTCCCTGTGCTGTCTTTGGATTTCTGAGCAGCTGCGTATCCCTGATGAGGGACATTAGGGAGGTATCTTGCAATATCGGTGACAGGCAAGAGTAAATTGAAGGAGTATCAAAGTCGAGGCACAACGCAGCCATACGCGCTGTAATAACGAAGAAATTTTTGATGTTGGGGTGAGGAAGGAATTCTCTTGGGAAATTGGCCTCGACATATTCATTAGATATTTTTATTCGATTAAGCTAGGACAAGGGAAAAAGAAAAGGCACTTTATTTTAAAGGAAATTGTACTTTGTGGACCAGTTAGGCAGTCCTAAGGGCCAGGCGGGTGTTTGAGCATAAATCCGTGAGAAAAGAAGTTCCAGCTCTTGCAACGCATTATTCAATGAAGGAAACATGGAAAGTAGCTGCAACAAAGCCAGCGGGTGCGAGGAGCCTTCTGATGAAGAATTCCCGATAGGGAATCGACACGAATCCGGCGAACGGTGATTTGAGGTGCATGAACGGACTGTAACATGGAACGAAGATACTATAAAATGTTCAAAACACGAATAGGAGATTGAACGAGAAAGAATCAGCAGGCCGCAAACGAAAGTACAACCAAAGTCCAGCAAGTAGCAATGGACACTAACTACACCCGTCCTCCAAGATAACTGGAAAGGGCCTCGACCCCTCTGCAGGTAAGCGATATCTTGCGCGGGATAGGCACAGCCGTTGGCACAAGAACAACGCCCTTTCAGGAGCCAGGAGAGGTGCGACGCGACTTTGAAGGGGGCGTAACGCTGAGGAGACCTGTCGCAGCTGCTAGTAAAGGGCTAGAAAACCCAAAAGGACCAGCGGTGCATCCAATAAATTCAGGGACGGACGACAAGAGCAGCGTTGAGCCCCAGGTGCTACGGGACCAAAGCCGCACCGCCAACACAGGACTATACGCAGGTGCGTCTCCGAAATTAGATAATACACAACCGAGGCACCTGCTAAGCATTGCGCGACGTTCCTATGATTTACTGGGGTATTCAGAAGAAGAGAACGTTATGGATACTACTATGAGATTAAAGGGAAAGGCCTTGGGCCACTGGTGCGCCGTGGAGCATCGTGACCCTCAGTCCCCACCGGTAGACTGGGCAGGGTTCAAGCTATTTCTGTCGGACCGTTTCAGCGGACAGACAGTAAGTGCTACTATTAGGCGGTTACAGCAGATTGAGTACAAGGGTAACGTGGATGAGGTGGCAGAGCAGTTCGCTGAAATGCTGGCTGAAGGGGAGTGTCCATCCCCGGCGATGCTGCAGGTCCTGTACATATGTATATTTCCATACCGTTTGGTGTCACGGGTGAGGAAGGCGGACGTGCCTAATTGGAATCAGGCAAATGATTTATTACGAAGAGACGTAGGAAATGAGCAAAAGTATGCACTGCGGTGGTATAGCATGGCGACTGAGAAGCGCCGCAGGGGCGTAACATAACATATAAAACACAATAAAGCTGCATCGGTACCATGTCCTGGGTTTACGCAGTACCAGTAGGCCTATAGGGACTGAAGGGGAGACGGCAGAAACTTAGGAGACAATCGTGCAGTGCCATGCCCAGACTACGTTACTAGAAGGGACCCACTTCCTGAGAGGCGAGTGGAAAGCAACGGGCAAGAGGTTATCAGGTGCTATGCCTGTGCTAGGGAAGGGCACAGAGCTTGAGAATGCGCCAACGGAACTATGTCTGCCAAGAGGCAGGGGCAAATGTGCCGTAAGTGCGGGGGAATCTGACACTGGGGTACTGCGTGACATACGCAGACTGACTGCATCCAAAATATTCCCAGGGAATTAGCTTTGAAAGTGGCTAATGGCGAGCTGTTTACATCTAGAAGTCAGGGAAGTGGACAAGCCTAGGTGGCGAAGAGGACTACCAATCTAGGCGTAAAGCAGAGTCCCCTAGCGTTAGAAGCAGGACAAGGGCTAAGAGCAGTGACGCAATCGTACCGAGAGTGCTACTAATCGATGAACTCAGGTCCCAGCAAACGGCGAACGGAGACAACATACTTAATAGTAATCAAGGGCTTGGATGAGTAAGTATTTCCAATAAGATAGTGACTCTGCTCTCTTTGCTTGCTGAGCAGAGATGTTACAAGGGTAAATTCGGGAAACAGGAGGAATCAACTTCGCTGCTACATAAAATGGAAACAAAAGCCGACCGTTCACGGATTAGTCAAGGCGCGTTAAAGCTGGCCAGTAACATAAATAAAATTGCGAAGCCGTCATCTTTAGCTACTGAACAGTGGCGGCACGAAAATGAATCAGAACTGCATGAGAAATTCACAACATGTTTACATATAACGGAGAACAGGCCTCAAAGCGCATCAGGAGAACCGGAGGAGGATAGGAAAAACGATGAATTTCAGTACGCATGAACAGAATTACAAGGGAATCAATTAGCTAGACACGATCACACTACATTTGCGTTGCAAACAAATGCGGAAATTAAGTACAAATCCAATGAATTCAATGGAGTGGATTTCAAAGGGTTTGCCTCAACGAGCTGGTAGAATTCGAACCATGCTGGTAACATAGGTAGTCAAGGGAAATTTGAAGAATTGCGTGGCAAGGGTTCGAAGATGCGATCAAGCGTAACAAGTATTCTAAAGTCAACGGAAGCCTATTCAATGGTTATCTTTTAGGAGCATTAGAAGCGCGAGGTCCAGTGTATTTGCTAGACATTCGAGCGGGTGAAGGTCGATATGGGCCGCTGGTAGACACCGGTGCTAGTAGCCCTTTTGTCGCTCCAAGCGTTGTCGTCCAAACACTATAAGAATTCTTTTTTACTTCGCTAATTAGGGACAGGCGGCTCCTCAAGGATCCAAAAGAAGCACAAAAAAATCCGAAAGCTATAAACAACTCGAACTCGACCACCGGATGTCCCAGACTCCTATGTACGATCTAGACGGTCTGGTAACTTGCGTACTAAAGACTTATATGTTCATCTTCACGCTTTTCTCTCACACAATTGGATTGAAGCATTTCAGGAGTTGCCGAAATCGTTGCTGATTTTCAGAAAGCAGATCTCCGCCAGCAGCCTCATCGCTAGACCTGCAGAGTCCAAAATGTAACAATAAGAACAGCTTCCTCATGCCCAGCTGTAACACCATAAATAATGATGTCAATTAATCCTAACGGCAACTTATGAACGATAGTATCGCAAGAAACATCCTTCGGAGAGAACCAATTCTGTACCGGTAAGCCCTTTGATATCTGCAAGCCCTATCTGGCCCGTCTCTGACACACACCGGCGCTTTCTAGAAAAACTGTACCTTAATCCAAAACTAGCTCAAAATGTTCCAGCTTCTTTTAATGCACGAGTAAGGACAAAACAAAAGATCTGACCCAGCGTGAACAGCTGCCAACCCCTAAAGTATCACAAGCCCCCGTACACCCTCTTCCAGCGCTTTCAGCTGCATTCCTAAGCTGCTTTCATCCTTTATACATTCTGGGCCTAAGCTCGTCAATTAAGTTCCCAAACGTCATCAACATTTAACTGAAACCATGTACGCCTCAACATGTGAAGCCCTGTTTCTGCCACAACACCCAAATACATAGACGAAACCATCATAATTTCTTAGTAATAACCCCACCAACTATAGGAAAGCCCCATAACGTAATGTTTCCTGCTCATCCTCAACATTTAAATGCATCCGTGAAATGAAAGAAGAGCACAGCGCACGCTTGGTGCTTAAATCAATCACGCCTCAGCCGTGATTGTACTGCAGTTTACTACAAGCCAGCTAACTCAATGGCACCGTTGTAAATAATAACACTATCTGCTTTCCCTGTAACAATCAGTTAAAGTACCGCCTGCCTCCCGGGTCAGCGGAAGCAGTGTAAATTTGCAGCAAGTCTTATGCAACTCTGCATCGGGTTTTTAAACCTGCACAAAGTGAAATTGCTCCACATACTAAAATCTCACGACTCCTGCAATCAGCTGATGCCAAATTCTAATAAGGCAACTAACGTGACATATTCTTCTATAATAGCTGAAACACAAATATGAGGCCATATACATCTGGAACAGAAGCAACGTCATAGGTATATGGGGGTCTCTGGAAAACGATTGGTGCTTCTCTGAGATCCCGGTAGGCTCATAGCTCTATTGGCAAACTAAGACCAGCTAGGATTATGCGTCTTTACAGGACGCAAAACAGCTACGAGCATATGCCATTCCAGGTTTTTCTAAGAAGTAAAGAAACAACATTCTGACAAAAAGCCACCATACTCATAGGTGCTCCGACCTTGATAATCTAAAAACTCCTAGCCACTTCGTATAGCCCTAGTTATTCGGGCATATGTCTTGCTGGAGCGCCTAGTTACATCCGGCTTGTGCCTAATGCTCTAATCTCGTTGCGATGGAGAGGAATGCCGTATATTGCTGGATGTATAAGGACTTTACAATAAACCATTGAATTCTTAAGAAAAAACACAATCGGCTCTTTCATCGCAATATTTGTTAACAGAAGTCTGTCTCTTTTTCAAATCAGCGGCATGCGTTCCTGCTCCATGCAAGCCGCAGCTAGCCAACCCCCAACGCACACACACACCTCCTAACCTCAGCACTATCAAGGAAACCGCCCACTTACTACCGTCAGCGCTTCTTTTCTCCCGTATATTCTTCCTTCTTTCCAACACAATCATAACAGGATTACTTCCGGCCTACGCTCCTAGCCACCCCACCTCCAGTCCATAATACCCTGTTCGGAGGTCCTAGCTGCCTTACTCCAGAACCTAAACTAAACGGAACACAGGATAAGTAAAATAACCGTTCAGTCCTTCAAAAGCCGTTTGCCGATACCCCCACATCGTAAAATTCAGATCCTTACGCGATGCTAGCATCCCCGCTGCACCACACATGCAATTACAACAATCTAGCTCGCTCAGCTCTACCCACGACAATTCTCCGGCAGGACATCTAACTTTAGTTAATTCGCCTATCCAACCCTTAGGCATACTCAAAATCCACTGGCCAACGCACCATCTAGTCCTTCAAGTCTTTCTCGTCAGTGCCTATGTACTGCTCCAGCAGGGCTCCAACACTAGCCCCTAAGCATACAGCGCCACACAAACGACCGTAACCCCTTCATAATTCAAAACGGTTTTAAATCTACTACCAGGATACGTCACGCACTAAAATCATTTAGCAATCAAACCGCAACTCACCTCCATAGCGCCTCCTTTCCGGCAGCCCAAATACATGAAAAGCACCGTAGAGGCTCCTTCCTACCCCAAAGTCATATTCTTTGCCCTATATGTTAATGCATACGCAAAAAGACCATATGCAGGAGGCACCAGAGATACTACGTACCACTAGGCACTTCCTGCCCTCGTCTTGCCACCGTTGTCACTACACTGCCGCCGCCAAAAACCACTTCTTGCCACATCATCGTCCCACCACGATCCCTTTCCCATGTTAATGTGAAAACTAGATATTTTTGCTTTATCTCACAAGATAATTCAGCCACAATACACAGATACAATTACAGACCGCCGTTTTCTCACTCGTAACGTCCAAACCAACCACCAGCCACGCCGGACTCGATACTAACTTTGCCTATATATAAACACTACCCGCTTCTGAACCCCTTTCCTTACCCATGAAACATATTATAATACATTTTACGACACTCGCCAGGCGGGCTTTCATCGCAACTAAACGCCAACCTGGCACCCCATACACGGCGGCCATATTTAACTTCTTACCTTAAACCACTAGGCTCTACCAACCGTGCAGGCGCTTTGAAAACCCCGCCCCATTCAGCAAACCAAGCCGCAGCAGTTACCAAGCACTGTCCTGCCTGAGCTACCAATGTGTAGCACAGAAACAGCAACACACCTGAGCATCCTTAGCTTAATTGCACAGTGAGATCCGTAGGATTCGTATAGGGACACTCTAAGCACCGTACATCCTTCTTAACACCTCAAAGATTGATTGCAGTCCTCCATGCCCCATTTAAAAGCTTCTTACATCCTATAGCTAGACCAGTTACTCTCTTACTAGTCCCTTCAGCGCCTGCACGCCTAAACCTAGGTGGCTGTAACTAACATCAGGTACAGGACATCGCAAATCCTCGTCACTTACTGACTAAAACACCCGAATTGAATGGCTGCGTGCGCCGAGCATACGGGAGCTAGGGATGGCCAGGCCACTAGGGCCGACGAACCCTATAGCGGTGTCCCCAGAACACCGCTCCAATCATCAGGCACCAGCACCCGTGGTTGCCGATTACCAAATGGCGTTTCTCTTAAGGCTTCTCCAATTATGGTTTTACCCACATTCGCCGAATCATCCGGCCTTGCAGCTTAAGCGCATAAACCCTTAACCGTGCGCTTTACCAAGAGCTCAATAGAGCATACCGGAAGCGGAAGTCCTACCCGCCATTGGGGCGCCCGGCTGTAGGCGGGAAACACAAAGCCGATGGCTATGCTCCAAAAAATAACCGAAACCCCTTCAAAGGCCAGATCGCACCCAAGCCCGAGCTCCAGATAAAGCAAACCAGAACCGTCGTGACGCCTGAGTTACCCCCGAGGGCTGGATTTGCCTAAAATAGTTCGGAGTCTCGTTTATAAGAGCTGCAAGAAGAAAACCCCTTAAAGGGTCTAAACACGCAGGATAGCAAACCCTGACTGTGGGCCCATCACATCTCCCCCCTTTTTGGTGCTGTTGGTATGACCAGCAGCACGAGACGGAGTATCAATGCTGTAGTCCCCTATTGCCCCGCTACTCAAAATAACTCTGCAGTCGTCCTCCGCAGGAGGGGCTAATCCAAAACGTGGAGATCTATGTAGGTCCAAACGCGAGCTGGAGTGTTCCCTCAACTACTGGGACATAAACGAATAACTGACAGCATATGCCATTCTCCGCATGGCTTCTTGGTCAAGGGCTCCTGCGGGGCGGTCGACAACCGTTTAGTTATCCCTACGGCAGAACGAACAAATCACCCCATTTGCTCACCATGCTTCTTCCTGGCACCGTCACACATAACACGCCCAGCCGGCACAAGTGCGTCTCCCGTCCTTCTCTCTACTTCTTCTGCCTCCAGCTCCCCCACCAAAAACTCATCTGCCGCTGGAACTGCAGCTGCACGCAGCGCCACTGCGCCACCTCCTCTCTGACCTTTCTGCGAGTAGGCGGAATATTTAGAGACCTTTGGAGCTGCCTCCCACGGTCCTGAGGGGGCCTCCAAAGACGGAACCTTGTTTCGATTTATAGTCCCAAAACTGGACTGACCACCTCCTCCAGCATGAATGGACTCGTCCGTCAAGCCACCCCGTACCGCCTTGACGCCCACACTTCCCGAAACACTTGGCAAGGGGGTTGCGAGCATCCCCATGAAAACCGGTCCTTCGGTGGATTCACTTCCCTTTTTCCCAATAACCCCCGAGTGCACTGTTAATGAGCATGATATAGGGACATCACTACTGAGCTCATACCGGCCTCCGACTTCATTCGACACAACACTAACGCATCTCTCCTCAAGGTCTGCTGCCACGACTCTCCGGGCGGATAGAACTTCTGGTTCAGCGACCAAGCGCACAGTCGCCATAGTCGTTTCTCTGAAACCAGTAGCACGAGATAATCCAGGAGGTCCCTGGGCAGCCAACCTAGATACGTCTAACACCTCCCTTGACGGCTTCCTCTTGGACGGTGCTGGATCCGCGCCTTCTGAACCATCAGTATCATGTGCTATAGCCTGCCGCACCGCCGTCTCGCCATTCCTCACGTTTGTTTCCCCCTCCAGCAACTGCTCCAAGAAACTCTTGAAATAATCTCCTCTCAGGCCCCAGCATATCCCGTATCATCTTGCATTCCTCGCAGACCAGCTTCAAAAGGTGCTGTCTCCTGTTCATCAGGGGTGTCCTGTAGTCCGCTTGAGGCCTACTTTCACCTACAATTCTTCCAGCAACACGTCCAGCACTCCTGGGCTCACCATCCGAGCCGCAGCCTTCTAACGCTTTGGCCCTTTAATGAATGCGAGGCTTTTTCCTCATGGTCTTTCTCTTGCGAGAGTACATCCTGGTGGAGCTCAGGCGCATGTTTAGCCGCCCGCTTCTTCTGCTTCCTGCACGCAATCTGGTACCGCCTCATTCCCACCACGAACGCCCTAGACAATAATGGCTCCTGAGCAGCCTCTTCACCAGATGCCGTCAGAAGCTCGTCAACAGCAGTAGGAAAATAAGGCAGGACACTGTATTTCCCTGTATATTGTCACGGGTCACCACTGCAGGATGGCGCTAACAAAAAAAGAAGCACCCGGCAAAAATAGGGGCGTGAAGGCGATGTGGAAACCTTCCGATGCCGGAGTGTCCTAGTGCAGCTTATCGTCCACTTCCGGAATGTCCTGTTAGTCAACGTCATCCCAGTCTTCCTCACAGTGCACGAAAGGCTTCCGCCACAAATCTCACACTTTCCGCGTCAACATCCTATCCTGAGGGCCCTAGTTTATTGTCCCCATCAAGGATGGCGGAATGTCTCCCCACTTTCTAGCTGTAGGCTCCTGTCTCAGAAGGAATAGTCGTGCCCTCCAAAGGTCATTTCAAGAACTCCTGTAACCCCTGCGATTTTGCCAAAGGTACACCGGCTCCTTGTCCTGCATGTGTTTCCGGTTGTTGGTCAGGCAGGGCAGAGTCCGCGCGACGGTTTGTAGGCCTTCCGGCCTATAATGGCCTACGATTGGCCGTTCCTTCTGTGCCGACGGCCTATATCCAGAGAACCGTTCACCGGTGTTCACGCCAGTTGCCCACTACGGCGCGTCTTGCAGAAAACTAATTTGGTGCGGTGCTGGGTTTGTTCTATATATTTTCCGGGATCGGCCTGTTGACGATATGTTGCCTGTATTTCTTCGCCTGAGCGCAAAGGCAGGCCCTAAGGCTATGAATGCTGTTGCGAGTAGGCTGCCCTAAGCCTGGAATCGTCAGCAGACGGGCCGTAAAATGGCGGCGAAGTCCAGCTGCAGGTGAGATTTTCGATGGGGGACGTCCACAAAATGTCGGTGAAATCCAAGAGGTGTGCAACCATGCCCCTTTTTGCTCAAGGCCAGTGCAACTCCGTATCCACCTGGCAGCCAGAGAGCTTGGAGAAGCCCCACTTACTTTTTTCTTTCCACCGCGTCACGTAATGGCGGCACAACCAACCACCCGGTATTAACACATTGGATTCATTATAATATTAGTGATGTATAGTGAAACCGGCTGACCTTGTTCCTTGGCCCCCTGTTGGCTGAGGGCATCCATCAAAATTTCGAATGGAATGGAGTCGTTATACACAAGCTGGAATTTGGCAGGTCGTCGATTTCAGCCTATACCCCACTGGGTAACACAGAGCGCACCCGCAATGATCCCTCATTGTAAGGCCCGAACTTGCCGCCTTTCCTGCCTTCTGCTTCGGTACGCTTGACGGCCACTGACATTCTGCGTTGTGACGTCTTGTTGCTTCGCTTCCAAACGATTCGATTGGTAAAATGCCATGCCAATGGGCACTGATTTCACGGAGCTTCCATGGACGCAACGCCTGTAACCATTTTACTCCCACCTGACGTAGCACCGACCCCTTCCACTGGCTAGGCAAGGTTGACGTCAGCTCTTCGGTTGTCAGGAAGACCTAAGGGCAAAACCGCCTAACAGAAGACGTGGCTCTCTACCAGAAAGCCGGTGTTTGTAACACCACACCTGACTGTGTTTACAAGAGGATGCGCACATTCTGAACGTCGACTTTAACGACCTTATGGATGCGTCAATAATTTAGTTGCCTCTAGGATTCTAGGAAGAGCTGTGGACATTCTCAATCAGGTAGATTTTGCATAAAAGCCCTGAGTATGGTTGTTGTGGACAGCACTGCCACTACGTGATAATAGCACTTGCATGGCACTCCAACGGACTAAAGCAGTTAGCGCAAAGCGCCTGCGCAACCATGGTGGCTGCTGTTTAACGCAGGTTTACTGGTTTTACCCACGTTGTGTGATGTTTAATAATAACGAGTGTATGGGCCTTGTCTCGTTCACTTCGTGCGAAACGGTAGAATGTAAGTTCCGAGAAAACTTTATGGCGGGTTGGATCATGCAAACGTAGCTGCTGTCATTTGTCGGAAACCAGAATTTGTGCCGGGGAGAATCCAGACGTTCGGAAACACTTGCGGAGATCAAGGCGTTTATGGGCTCAGCGGTAACCAGCGGGAATCTTAACAAGGCTTTTAGCAACACCGAAATGCTCTTTTTAATCAGTGAGATGGTGGGCTCTTATACCCCGGGCCCTACAGCTCGTCGGCAGAAACAGTCGGCACGGTGAGCATGCACTTTGAAAGGGAAAGCTCCTTGTTGGGAGAAGAACCGTAGCAAGCAGTGCTTGCGTCCTTTAGTTTACTGTTTACAAGGTGTCCGCATATGAGGCGTCTAGGAAATGTATTCTCTGTCAGCTCGCAGGCCAGCGCACTGGTCGTCTGGCGGCATCGCCAAAAAAAACCGCACTTTTTCCGCACCAGTTTTTGTCTCCCGTGACAGGTGGTGTAAGACAGCATGCGTATGGTCTACATGCCCTCGGAGGGCTGGTAGGATGAGAGCCTCCGCTTTCTCAGCCACAGTCCATCGTACGGCCCACAAATTAGTTGTTCGGGGCTTTATCTGGATCACTTAACTGCTTGTGTCGTTTTCGACCACCTACTGCTAGCCTGCCTCGTAGTTTGACGCACTCGGCTTCAGGCAAACCTTTGAGTTTTCTCTCATATCCGGACAGTCCCCAAGCACGGCGTGCACCTTTCATCCAGCCTCGGATGGACTCAGGAGAAGCGAACTGTTACCCGAAAAGCTTTTTTTGTGCTTCAATACCTGGATGCTGCACTTTGTTTCGCAGATATAGGGAGCTATCAGAAACCTCATACCACCAACGAGTGAATGGACAAACACGGTGGAGAAGGTCAGTGTAAAAAAGCTGCGGCTATGGATTCACCGAAAGAAGCGGAATAGGAGACACCCCGTCTACATCGCTTTTCTGTACCGCAGGACAGTGTTAGGTACTAAACCAGAAGTCCTGCAAACCATCATATGATTGTTGCAGACATTTGCAATCATTCCATATGGCTGAAATATATAGTGGGGCCCGGTGGTCAGTGCGCTGCTGCAGCTTGCTGCGAACCAATCAGGGACGTAAGGTTCCCAACGCCCAACCAGTACAAGCGGCCTGAAGGTCTATGGGGTTTCACAGCCGCTTATTCAAAAAGAAAAATCCAGATTTAGAGATTGTAACGCGCTCGGGATGCTGCTAAGTCTAGAAGTGCATCATTTTTAATTAAACAAGGAAACCATCACAGTCCACCAGAAAATCAAAAGAATAATCTGGGTGGTTTAACAGAGGCTCACTGCAGGCTGGCCTTGTATAATTGTTGTTGGTGTGTCTACATTTAACTGTCTGCTTAAAGGTCAGCATGGTGCTCCTTAAAGGGGCTGAAACAACCGAAAAAATGGTGCAACTTTGTGGGGATATTTACATTGGTCAACGAGCTGCTGTACAACATTACGCACTGGCAGCTTCTAGGATTTGCATAGTAATTTTAAGCTTGCTGGTATTGCCCTTTATGCCCTCACAACACAATATTTTGTAGCAGCTTCAGCTTTTAAAATGCAAAACAATATATGCCAACAAGCAGCCCCAGGTTTGCCGTATATAATAACTTTAGGCAATTAAACAAATTTGTTAGTTGGTTCTACCACCTATTACTGTAGACAGTGATATTATGGATGTGTCTGCAATTAACCCATTTTTATTCAAATAGTAATCTGTCCCCTATACGCTTGAATATTGCCAGGCCAAAGCCACAGCAAATCTAAAGCCGTCCCTACTGGTTCTAGTAATATCGGATGACGAAACGAATCTTTCCGCGCTGTGCCTGTTTAGTTTAATTTTATAGATCCGACTGCGTATATCCTACACTCACGACTACTGTGTATTTCTAAAAGATGGTATTACAATTTGCGTTTCAGAGAACGGATGCTGCTTGTATTTATTAATCTTCGTTCATTTTTTTGGAGCCGCATTAGATCTACCATGTTCGTTTGACAGGTCAACCATTGGAGTAAACGTGTATCCAAAAGGCTTCACTACTTCCATGAAACGTTGTCCCTCTAACTTCTTTCCCGGATTCATCACCATTCCCGTTATTGCTGTGTACACTTGCAATAGCGCTGGGCAAACTAGTCGAGGGCTCCAGGAGTGTACAGTTGCGCCAACAAAGCTAATAATGCTTATCCGGCGCATGCTATAGTTTACATAGTATTCATACGCTGTAACCAAGGCGAGTAACGTCTGTATTTACTTGATGTTCTGGCAACTGTTCCTTTAAAGTAACGTAGGAATATCTGCAGACCAGTGCGGCTTTAGAAGTGCAGTGCATGATGTGAACTGAATAAATAGGGCCCATGAAATATGCCTTTCAGTGTGCGGTTGGCTCCCGTTGCCCCGAGTTTCCAACTTATTTACATGAGTTTTGGCTTCACGACCTGCAACCACCACACCAAACTAACTACTCTGTTATGTGGGTATAGACACATCAAGCAACCCTGGTGTTCTTTCAGCACACGTATGGGAAAGTCCTGAACATAATATACTTTAATAAGACCCGTGGAAAGCACTTCACAAACCAGAAAACGTGAATCTGCCTTTCTGCTGTTTCGAACGATGAACTCCCATATTCCTCGGGTTAAGCGGCATTTTCGGGTGCCGTTTGCTTGCGTCGGCTTGGCCTCTCCAACCTAGAGAATTTTCGCTAAGAGAGCGAATCGTGAAGTGACTGAAATCCGCGCAGCTGGATTAATGCGCTAATGAAAACAGCACAGCGTTTTCATGCCCTTTATAGCAATAAAACTGGAGGCATGATGACTGCAGTACTAAGCATACATAACATGGCCCTAGGCGAGGTCACTTTCAAATTTCTTTTATAAAGCCAATGCACTACCGCTCTGCAGAAATGTGAACCTGCAGAACGAACTGCCGCAATATTTACAGGCCCGCTGTCAGACGCCCGTTGCATGTATAGCTGCCACTGTTTATCCATCATTGCTGACAAAAGCACTTTCGCTCCCAGTAAAAAAATATTTGGCCAGCTGTCATTAGCGGCTTTCAATACCAGCTTTGCAACAGTCATCAGCTCAATGCTGTGAACTACATTGGCCATTGTAAGAAAGGCATTAGTTGTTGCGGCGTGGTTATGGCCGCCTCGGAGTAATTCCGCTGTAACTCCTCCCATGCTGCGCCAAAATTAGGTGAAGCAATCATTACCTGAAAGGGTTAGGTCTGTGAAAGTATTACTGTGTCTACATTTGGGTGAGCCTGTTCACTACGATGGTGTTTATCGCAAAGGTGTTGTGTGGCACACCTCCTTCTCTGCCTGTTCATCGAGATCTACAATGCGTGGCCGGGTATATGTGGAGTATATGGGAACGGCGGGGTTTTGATGGGCACTCCTGAAGGCATGCGTGCCCTCCCTCAAACAGCTAAAGTACGTAGAGCAGTATGCAAAAACAAGCAGCTTTTTAGAAATGGCGTATTCACGCTTTTGTAAGCACAATACTAAGAAACCCACTATCAACCTAATGAACGGCTGCAATCAATCGGAAATAGCGTAAACGGGAAAACAAATGACAACACTTATTGCGTGTAGGCGCGCCCATCACCCTTTAGGGTCCCGAGTGCATTGGCTGAGACGGTCCCACAACCGGATATCCGTGAAAAGCTCTTACCAACGTATTTGAAAAGCAGGGTAATATTTCAAATGCCTGTTGCACGTTTCAGACGCTATGCCACTAGACTGTGTCAACACCGTAGGCCAGTACTTCTCACTGACCCGCATCGGCCGCGGCTCAACCTCGCCTCTGCGTTTCGGCAGTCGGACTTTCTTTACGCTCATGATATTCTTGCGTTGCTTAGCGTACAGACCACTACTCCTGCGCGCTACCGCAGAGCACAAACCAATCTTATTTTTCTAGGGCGTTAGCTGCGTTGCACTCTGCAGTTGTTTTCTGTTTTGTATGTTGTTCCGTAGGTGGATTACAACTTCTATCTAGGAGACTGCGCGTTTCGCTGCTTACAGGTGCACGGACAGACGCAGAAAATTTGTGAGGTTACTGGCAAAATCCGCGCTGTCTGCAGCGGTACTCAATGCCTCGTTATATACGCCAATGCTAAGTCAATTATTGGACTCATGACCGCAATACTGGATCACGGTGCTTGGCATAATGATTGAAATTCTATTTCCGGCTTCAGAGTCAGCCTAGTAAGCGCCTCCTACGTCACATACACTTTTATTATTTGGCACTGCAAGTGTGAAACGTTTGACATCCATAACCGGATCTTCTCCACGAGCTGAAGCACATATGCCGCGGGGTGTCTAGGACAACCAGCCTGCACCAAAGCCTTTTGCAAAACTCTTATACGCAGCGCTCTGACCGTTTATGCTTTCGGCTATATATGGTCAGGTGGGGTGGCAGAAACTCCATCTCCCATTGCCTGGAAGCACATATGGAAGTCTGGATCAACTCTCGAAGCGGCTCTATCTGATGATCTAGAATTGCCACACACCAAGACGTTTCTGTGACCGTGGCTAAACCTGCCCACTTTAGGAATTCTGTGCCACAGCAACTGGCGATAATGCCAGAAATTCACAGTCACTCCTGGCTTTTGCTTTTGGCAAGCGTCAATCCTGGTGCCGTTCATTTTCGTTGGGGCGCCGCTAGTGTGCCGCTATTTCAGAGTGCCCTGTGTATTGCGCATAGAACTTATAATGGCCCTATTTGAAGATTCTATAAAAATAATTGCTAATTATTTAAGGGGATTGGTACTCAACAAAATGACCCAGTGGACCGACGGACTGTGGGTTGGTTCGTTTGCACGTCAGGATTGGGTTGGCTTTCTGGGGGCTTTTAAGTTATTCACTAAAGGAGAGCGAGAAGGTTGCGGGTATTCCCTTATAACCGTGATACCCATATGCCCAGTAGAACATGCAGTTGCGGTATGCTCTATTCAGGTCTGGATAAAGCGCAGTTGACGGATGTCAGAGGGAGAGTGCAACGGCCGACCAATCGCTAAATCCCGCTAAACTGGTTATCCACGGGGCTAGCATTAGCCATGAAAGGACTCTAGACAAAGGATTAGCAAGGAGGGCGTTTCCTTAGGGCATGGAGTAGTTGGCTCACCACATTCCTGTAGGCGTGCACGGGGCTAGTGGGATGGGGCCCGCTATCTGCCAGATGGCTGGAGCACCCCGACGTTTACTTCCGGTGTAATATTCAGTAATTCAAAGGAATATTAGCAATTATTTGCGTGATGTTAGTCACAAAGTCCTCGCCTAACAGCTCAACACGTTCAAGTAACTGCTACCACAGTGTGATAACCAGCGATCTGATGGAAGTAGGTATTGTGGGCCTGGTAAAACATTTAGGTTTTTTGACGGTTAGCAATAGGGTTTTATGGTCAGGCAGTCGCTACGAAAATCCCTTTGCTGTGTATATGGGACTAAGTTAGCGGCTGTGAAGTGTTCTGCGATTCTGTGCCGAATGAAAATAGCTCATCACGAAAAGTGTTCATGAAGTGCTCCAATGTGCATTGCTGAAGGGGGCTGTATGTAGAGCGCATTTCCAATGTTGCCTCAGTTTAGTGGATTAATGCATGGTGTTTTGTACGGCTTCGGTGTCTGCCGTTGTAGGTTCTGGTCTAGCTGGGATGCAATTTTGCAAGGCCAGTGTCTGAACATGTGCAATAATATGCGTGATGGAATTCGGAAAAGGGTATTTCAAAAGGTAATGTATATGGTGGCCAAGCTAGTATTGAGTCGGCGTAGGATAGTGGATTGTTTCTACATTAGTGATAAGGGAGAGGCATTACCTAATAGCACACTTCTACTGGGTCTTAAATGCCATCTGCGTTTCAGGGAAAGCATGTAGTTTTGGTGGTAGGCTCCGCAAGGGATCGTTCTGGAGCTCCAATACGCTGGAAAGTCCTTGCTGCCAGCACCGCTGCAAGAGATAGATGAGAGGCATGCCAAGACTTGGTAACGATCTCCCTGCTGGCATGACGAATGTATGGTGGCTGTTCAACAATATTATTTTTGTATCCACTAATGCAAACCACAGCACAGATAAGTTTGGGCTAGCGATGAGCGTATGCGACGCTAGTAACCTACTGGGTCTACCCGTCAGGTGGTGCTATGGAGGTCAATTTCGGAAAGATTTCTAAGCTACTTTGCCTTATGGTTTGCGCGTAGTAAACTTGGAAACGTTATAAATTATAAAGAGGCTGGTGGCTTTCATGTGCGGTTGAAAGATATGGGGATAGTGCCAGAGGCCAGTGAAAGGCGTCCCCAGTTTCACATCGAAAAGTTTAGAAGGTCCGGATGGTACGCTCGCTAGGCGGTTTCATGTATGGATAGGGGATCAGGTGAATCAATTAAAATCAGGGTGGGTGTAAATAAGTTATCGCCACAAAGTCAGCCCCAAGCATGTAATGATGAACGCATGTTAGCTAGGCTGCGGATTTGAACATGGCGTAAGAATTTTGCGTTTTCAAAGTGGACATATGAGGAGATCGGTTTAACACATTTGACGCATCAATTTACTTATAGTGTATTCCGTGGATTTTCGGTTCAGTGGTAAGAGATATAGAGCTTCCGGACGGGCTCCTAAGGACTCGGCATGCGACAGCTCGGGGCGTAGGCTGCCCCTTATGATGTTGTGATTGTTGGATATAAAGAAAGATTTATGAGCAAGACCAAAAGTAATAACGCTACTAAGTCATTGATTTGTCAGCATTGTTTATGAGGGGCGTGTCCGTGTTTGTTGGGGACTAGTTAGCTGCGTCCATGATGTAGGAGCCTCACGGGCTTTTTGAATGAATACGAGAACGTTGTCTGTTAACAAGGAGAGATGAAATAACAAACTGTGATGCGCCATGGAAATTAAAACTGGTTCCGATGTGATTGTATATCCAGCAACCTTTGGCACTTGTCTGCATCGTAGCAAAACTACGGCATTCGGCAGATCGTTGGTGGATCGAGGCGATCTACCTAAAACTGTCCCCCACTAATTACATTACAGGATAGTCGCAATAGTTTCCCAGCATCGTAAGCGCTCCTCCCAGTATCCTGCGCAGATAAACGCAGCTCCTAGGGGTCACGCGCTCCAGGTAGTAAAGAACCGTTGGCTAAAAGCCGCACCGCGCGAGCTGAAGGTGCGCCCCTAGTACAACGGCCGCTGCCAATTGAAATGTAGCAAACAAGCCGGTGCGCAAAAATGTCCCACCCCATCCGCCGACGCCTGATAACAAAAACAGTAATGTGGCAGCAGTTATAGAGGATATTGTGGGAAGCGAAGGGGGGTCAGTTTTGTGAGGAAGGCGTCCGAATGCCCTCCTTGGCTTATAGAACCCTCTTCGGCAAGAGATGGTGCGGGAACAGTAGAGCGCCCTCATGCTGTGCCTGAGACAGGCTAGGGACCCATTTTATGGCTGGGCGATCTCTGCTCGACCACAAGTTAATATGCCGAAGGGGGACAGACCGGGGAGAAAACGAAGAGCTTCAAATGAATATGTGAACTTTCGGTATGACCGCACGGACCTCCAGCAGAGACTTTTCAAACTGGACAGGCTCCAGTACAGTTACACGCGCATGGGTGAGCTGCTCTGGATTCTACATGAACAGTCTGTCGCGTCCGGGGAGTTGATCCGGGGTTATACCTATGGGTGACGCCAAATGAACGGGCTTTCGTGCCGGGATTATATGTATCCGCTTAGCACAGAGGATGCCCTGTAAGGATCGTAGGTAAAAGGCCCTGGTGAAAATTATAGCGCACATTTGCTCAAGGCGCTCCGAGGAAGAAGCTTCTCAGGCTTTGAAAGAGATCGCGCTATGGATGTTAGACGTCTCCAACACGCAGTAACAGATAATAAACGGGTATTACCGCTTATGGGGAGCTTTGGAGGCGGACTGGAAAGACGGAAATTATGCCCGAAGCTATATGAAAAGTCAAATTACACACGAAGGCATCATGGCACACTCCATCATCGAGTACTTCCCAGAACAGTTAGGAACTTGTACTCGCTTTACCTTATATGTGGAGCCCATGAACACCATTGCAGACGCTGCGGATCTAGCAGATAATCTTCGGAAGCCTATGGGACTTGCCCCACTGATATCAGCAGGCCAAAACCCTCTGACTTTGATAGGGCCCCTGAATTAATCTTGGGAAAGCAGTTGCGAACAAGAGAAGAATAACTTTACAGTTCAGCGAGAGTCACCTGCCTGAAAGCCGTTGGGGACTAGGTGCAACGAGTGCCGGAACAGTGGCTGGTCCGTATACGGACCGTCGAGGCGATAGAAAGGATTGACAAACGCTCCGACTGCCCGGAAGGAGGAGAAAAGCTTAGCGCGGGATTGTGCAAAGGACTGTAGTGGGAAAGTGGACTCGGCTATTTGCACCGACTAATTGGGATTCTATCTCGAGCGTCCAGCTATTAAACCAGATACCCCCTCTTCTTACGAAAACCTCGGTGAACGCTTGTCTGTGGTCCGCGGCTGTTGGGCACTACCTCATGGAATTACCTTCACACATCCTAGGACAATAATGGAAGACGCTACATACTGCAGGCGTTGCCCGTCGTCTAACTCATTTGGACGTGGCCCCCTGACGAATAATACGCGGGGATCATTACTCTCCTCATTGTGCCACTTTTTACGTCGAGCTTATTAAAGCCTGACTCAGGACTTTACAAAACCATGGGTATCCCCTTTATATTTTCAATTTCTTTGAGTTGTTTTCCGCTGCTTTGCAGCCCAGAAATGTCCCGCGTGAGTGCCCCCCAGAATGCTTCCGCAACCTCAAAGCTGGTGTGGAATCAGCCGGATAGCCTGGCTTGTGAAGCAGTAGATACAGTATTATCGATGCTGCACAAGGCGGTTGCAGGAGACAGTATAAAATGGCGTGCTCAACGGAAAGTGCAGTCACAGAAAGTTGTTCAGCTCTCGCCCGTCCAGTTACAGCATGTTGTAGGTATTCCGGGAAACCTAGCCGAGGAGGTGCCGGACCTTAATAGGGCGCAGGCACGGACTAACTGCTTATGACCCCAGCCTTTCTGGGGTATGGGGTATCCAGCGTACACAAGGGCCGTGGCCACTGCAGCAGGCTTGTGGTCCGAGCTCGTTATCGAAACGGGGGCAGCTGTCTCCCTACTATCAGCCACGTTGCCGTCCAGGTATAAAGTACAAAACGTGGAGTGCGGCGGATGGCAAAATCGCGGGAGTACCGCAGCACGTTCTTTTGATATTACGGCTCGTCGCCGTGGAGGTATATGAATAACCGTAACGGAGTTTAAATCCCTTCAGAATAGTGATTGGGCTGAGGTTTGATGCTTACTTGAGGGTGAATTTTCCTTATGAGCTTGGTCTTCAAACATGCTCCGCTTAGCATGGTTTGGAATTTGAGGAGCAAGAAGGCTGTGTGCTTTTGCTAATAGGGCACCATCCCGGGTTTTGGCAGACGTACATATTGCACCACTCGCTGTTACTGCCAGGAACGTACGCGTTAGCATAGGTAAGCGGAGAAGAATCAACGGCGACGGAGAAGTGCCGTCAACCGCAAGGGATGAGGTTTTTATGCTGCGCGCCAATACTGATGTATAATAGGGTTTGCATGTACCTGAGCAGCTTTCCACGGGTCTAATCGACGTATATTGCTACGCGGCATCTGCAATCTATCTTCGGAATGGATACAGGCATGGCCTTGACGCCTTCTTCTTTATCTGCGCAGCATACTTAAGCTTGCTGGGTGGTGGCACCTGGTGGACGCGAACTGGTTTTGAAAAGCGTTGAAAATAGGACCAACCTCGGCAAACAGTCGAGCAAAGCGGAAACTAAAAATGGGCTCCCGGCACCGTCTTCATTGATCGCGCATGATCCATTTGCATTGGAAACCCTGCCTACTGGGGCACGGATTCCGAAGCTACTGTCCAAAAATAGTTGGCTAGATGTCGAAAAGCTACAGACGTTACGCAGCCTGGTGGTAAAGCTTGAGGACATGTTCAACAATAGCTCTCGCGCACTAGCCGTGACTAGCCTGTTAAAGGCAAAGCTGGACACTGGCGACACTCTATGAATTTCCCAACCACTACAGCGACTCTCCCCGGCAACGAGGGGAACAGTGAGAAAGCCACTAAAGCAGATGGATGCACAGGGCATCATGGAGCCAGGGGAAGACTGAGCAAGCACCCCAATTTTGATAGTCAAAAAGTGAAATGTAACATGCCGGTTGTGCTATGACTAAACAAGTAAATAAGCATGTACAAATATTACAGCAGCCAGTTCCTCGGAGGGATGACATTCCAGCGTCCATGGACAAGCGTTCTTTTGCAGTGTTGAACTTGTGCAATGGCTTTTATCAAATCATCGATGAGGCACACCGCCCAAAAACTAGTTTCCTCACCCCAGACTGCCAGACCGAGTATGAACGTTTTCCGTTTGGATTTGCTTGTAGCCTTCCAGTTTTCCACCGCAAGGAGGACATGTTGTTCAGTGGAATAAACTGGGTGTGGGCTGTAGGATTCATGGATGATCCTATTGTGTGCAGTGATAGCTGGCTTGACAAACTAACGCATTCGCGGAGACTTTTTGAGTCATTGTGCACGGCCAACACGCAGGTGCATCTGGCGAAGTGTTCGTTTACCGCGGATGAGGCAAAGTAGCTTGGAGGCATCGCTTTGCAAGGCCGTTTACGTGCGCATCCCGGCAACGTTAGAGCTATTATGGATATGGCAGAACCTGATACTGCTAAAGCGCTACAACGCTGTATCGGCAAATGTCAGTACCACTAAAAATTGCAGCCTAATTTTTCGGCTGTTGCAGCACCTTTGTTTACGGCGCAGAGCGCAACGCGCACTTTTGGGTGAACAGCTACATGCAAGCAGCTGTGGTACAAGCTTCATACGGCACTCTGCAGTGAAGTCCTGTTAGCCCACCCCGATCATACACCAGATTTCACCGTGGACTGTGCTGGTTCCTTCGTTAAACTAGAAACGGTAGTGTTGCAGAGTTATGAGAAGGGTGGAGGCGTCGTGCCATGTGCCTCCCGCTGTTTGTGCGCGCATGAGCGGAAGTCCACGGCCGTACACATTTAGGCTGCTGCCATTGTTTGGGCCTTGCAGACCTTCCCCCCGTATGTGGACGGCATGAAAATTTAGCTGGGCACCGACCAAGCGCCGCTGGGGTACACTCAGGCCAGAGGATATGTGGAACATCTGCAACAATGGGCTATGCGTTTGGAAAGGTTGCCTATTGCCATTCAACACCGTTCGACGGCACAGCAACATGTACACTGTTATTTTCGTGCTCCCGTACCCTCGGATTATCAACAGCTGAAGCTTATTCCTAATGAGTTTCCAGTCCCTGTCGTTTTAGTCACCCATCAGTGGTATGAGCTGCCTATTAGGTGGATGCAGCTGCACCAAGAGTGCAGAAGTCGGCTAGTGAGGCGCACCAAGAAGTGCGTCCTTTGCTTAGCGGTGTTCTTCGCGCATGTCCACCCACGACTGTACGGAAAGTCTATGGAGCGGCAGTGGACTGTGAGAACAGGAAAGGAGACTCACAGGATGACTTCGAGGTAGACATGTGAGATGCGAAGGAAGGGATAGCGGTAGACGGGCGAAGACAGCCCGAGCAGTGAGAGGATCCGGATATATTAGCAACGAGTAGTTCGTTATCCTGGCGATCGGGTTCTACTGACGAAACGGTGACTAGCGTTGTAGAAGGCCTCCGGGCCTTTACAGTTGAGCATCAACATCCGATGCTTGACGCTGTATTTTGGGACACAGCCAATGATCGCCGTGAAGTGGTGTTGCCGAAGCGCATGCCGTTTGAGCACCAGCGGGCTGTCCAACGACCTGATGGGAATTGCAAACAGTCGGCCTCTTTTATACGGAAGCCCCGGGAGGAGTGGCTTAAAACGGTCAGGGACTCGGTTGTTAGTTTACCTTACGAAGATGGAGTTTTGTATTTGGAAATGCCAGGTCGCGGTCCGGGAGCCTTTCTCCCTACGGCTTCTAGGTCCCTGGCTATCAAATGTCATCATCTCAGATATTAGGCGCGACATTTCGGTGTCGCTACGACCGATGGAAGCTTCGCGGCGCCTTAGTGGTGGCCACCTCAGCGGGCAGATGTGCGCGCGTTTTTCTGAACGTTTCCATTCTATCTGGCACGCTCGTTGGCTCCCAACAATTGGCACTGACTCAGTTTGCCAATTCCCACCCCGATTGAAGTTGTTCCAATGGATATTTTAGGATCTCTACCTGGAACTCAATGGAACACGCGCATCCTGCTGGTCATTGGCTATTACACAAGGTGCGTGGAGACAGTAGCTCTTCCCGAAACATAAGAGACCCTGGTTCAGGAGGCCCTATTTGCGCATTGGGATAGGCAAGGGGGGACCACGCACGCCTTATTATCAGATAATGGGCCTCAGTTCATAGCAAAATACAAAAGGCTATGTCCGAAGTCTAGGACATTACGAAGATCTGCAGCTCCCTTTACAATCCCAGGGGCAACTCAATGGTTGAATCATACATGAGGCCGCTAAAGACAACGCTGAAACTGTCCGTGTCTTTTTTTACAGACAGTGGGATCTGGTATTACAGGCAGCTGCGCTGGGTTACACAGCCACGCCTCATTGTGTCACCCGGTTCAGCCCACACATCCTGGTGAGCGGCCAGCAGTTGACGATGCCTTTGCCAGAGAGTTGAACGAACCGGTGCTATAAGAGGTGCCACCAAACTAGTTGCCGGCGTTGTGGGCATATGGGTTGCGTGTCATCAGCACCCATAGGCGGGGAACCTTGTAAAATCGAATGCCTTGGGAGCAGACCAACAAAAAGTTGCAACAGGAAATGTTAGAGGCGCTAATGCTTCCTAAAGGTAACCGGTAGAAAAGGCGGATGTTTGCGCCTTACTGTAGAGAACCGTTTCAAGCGCGCTTCGTGGGAACCTGTCCGGTGCCGGCCAGGCGCAGGCGGGCTCTACAGATGGGATTCATTGTCCCCTCTAGCTTGGAGATACCGAACAGGTTGTCCACCCAGGCGGAGGAGCCTTTCACCAAGACTAATGAGGCCTCGATAACACTCGGATATGCTGTGGGTCCTCTATCTTTCTCCCGGAGCTTGTGGGAACTCTGCACCACGCGATTGGACCTACATACACCTCTGCCTGTGCAGGTACCCCGTCCTGCTGATGACTGGTGCGTAGTTCTTTTGAGTAGCAGGGCAATAGTGAAGCTGAGTGTTCATACTCTACCTCGTGCTGCAGATGTGACCAACAGCAAAGGAAGGGGGGGCATGGGATGTGGACAGCCTCAAGGCTTGGTCATTTGCCTGTTTCCACCCTCTAAAGGCCTTGCTTCTTGCAGGGTTTACTAAAGAGACGCCGAACTATTTTAGGCGAGACAGGCCCTAATGGGTAACTCAGCTCACTCAACGGTTAATGGATTGCTCTATTCAGAACTCGGGTTTGGGACGGGTATGCAGGGTGAAGGGTTTCAGGTTATTCCATGGAGCATAGCGATCGGGTTTGGGTTTGCCGCCTGAAGGGGGACACCCCAACGGCGAGCGGGAGTTCGGGTTCGGATATGCTCTATTGACCTCTGGGTAAGGCGTACGGATAAGGGGTTATGGGTTTAGGGTGCAAGGCCTCGCAAGTGGGAGAATGGGGGTAGAAGGGTTATTCGAGGGGCTTTTAGCCAGGTGAAGGGGTTATCAGACGCGCTGGTTTCTGAGGGTTGGAGTGAAGTTTTGGGGACCGTCCTGTAGGGCTGGTTGGAGATAGTGGCCTGCCCACCCCTTAGTTCTCGCTGATCGCCCCACGCAGATGTTTAGTTCGGGTGTTCTATTTAGTAAGTGAAGGGCTTTGTGCTCTCCGTCACGTGAAGTTAGTTAGAAGCAACTAGGTTACGGACTGCAAGCACTTATGGTACTAATAGGACAGGAAGTAGGCCGACTGTGCAATATAAGCAGGTTTTACCTAGGGCTAGGAGGACCCCCTATGAGTCTTCCGAGTGTGACGAAGCGCGTTTCTTTGTTCACAGGGTCGCTATGGGAATCCTATGGGTCTGTGTATGGGGATAGGCAATGGGTTGTCAAGTGAGCTGCCAGTCTGTGTGGACTACGGTAGCTTACGCAGTGAAGTGCTAGGGAATTCTTCCGGTCTGGTTTACTACAGGCGGCGGGGCCTAGAGAGCGACCCCACGTTGGCTCAGTTCCGTGGTTTAAGCTAAGGCGCTTTGTATAGCTGTGGCTTCTGGGATGGTACGTTCGGGTGTAGTTGGGATGAAAGCCCATCTGCGGACTGTCGAAAAATGTATAAAAATATCTTTGCTGGCCATGGGCAAGGGTATAAAAGCAGATAGTGGCTATATTTAGGCAAAGTTAGTATCGAGTCGGCCATGGGTAGTGGTTGCTTTCGGGATGAGCGCTGAGAGGAAGGCATTCTGTAATGGTATACTGTGGCTCAACTATGTTCTGAGGTAAAGCCAAAGTATTTAGTTTTCATATTAATCTGGGAAAGGGATCTTGGTGGGGCTGTGGTACCGCGGTAC
>JRZD01029940.1:3497-25265 GCA_000826945.1 Eimeria nieschulzi | reverse complement strand
TGCTGCTGCTGCTGCTAATAGTCGGGGCAGCAGGGGGCATTGGCACTTTTGCTGCTTCCCTTCTCTGCTAAATAGAATTGGAAGAGCATAGGCGACCCAGGCCGTGCGGCTGTTAGATTCTCTTGCTGCCTCAGCTGTATGGCCACTGCATGCAGCCCCATGGAGTGTCTGTACACCCCAGCAACAGCAGGGGCTGCGGCTTTTTGAGGAGCAGCAGGCGGCTGCAGCAAAGCCGAAAGTCAGCAGCGAAGACAAAAAGCAATTTACACAGATGAACTTTTTTTTTGCTCCTGAAGCAGCTGGAAATGCCGTAACTTTATCGTCGCTGTTTTTGAAGACTGCGGATGTAAAAAGATGATAAGGCGATTACTGGCCGCGCGTCTGTCCGTTCATTGAATGTTTTCTTTGGGGCCGCCAGGCAGGGTAAAGATAAGAGAGAACACTCGGATAAGTTGCAGAGAGATGTGTGCTATTTTATCTCCACCGGCGTTTTTGACCATTTGGGGTGTCTAGACACCTCACAGATTGCTGCTTCTCAAACTGCTAATGTAAAATACATAAGTAATTTTCATTTCGCTTGCAGAGACAAACGGCGAAGACTGACAGACAGCACCAGCCATTTCAAAGGCCAATGCCTCGCCTTGCCTCTTCATCTGACAACACCCGGAGACAGCCAAACAAAGGCAACAGAAGGAGAATAAAAGGAGACAAATACAAGAGAAGATCAGAGAGAAGCGGACGAAACAAGAGGAGACAGACGAGGAGACAGACGAGAGGAGACAGACGAGAGGAGACAGACAAGAGGAGACAGACGAGAGGAGACAGACGAGAGGAGACAACACAAAGTGTGTGCTGAGACCATCTCTTTTTGAGGTGTACAGACAACAAGGTTTGCTGCATGGCGAAGACACACATTGCTTCTGTTTGCGCATGCTAGCTGAGTGGGAGCGAGCCTACATTCAACCCCAAAGCAAATGGAACAGCCGACTTATTCGTTTACACTAGAAAATCATAAAGTAATTGATGATAACACAGAAAGACAATTTTATTTGTTTTACGCGGCTTGATCTAATCCCCTGAGGCGCCGCAGAGACGCTTGTTTGCTGGCGAGCAGAAATTTTGCATGCAGCCCCAAAAAGCTGTTGCTTCTCTAACGAAAGAAAAGAGAAACGGTGGCTGGCAGCAGAGGCTCTGCCTCTTTCCATTTCGCAAACAAGACTAACAGCCAAAACAGACGATCCCTGGGAGCGACAGTTGAGTGTTAGCCGCACCAATAAAGAAAGGAGAAACAAGAGAAATAGCTTTACTGTCTCACTAGGTAACATCAAAGGGAATGCTTCGCTGGACAACAAGCCCCAGAGAACTTCTTTCTTCGTGCACCCCTAGGGATTTACCAGTTGAATAGAAACAGGCCAAAGGGAAGGCAGGAAAAACAAACGAAAATCCGTCAGCTGTGCTGATGCCAGTTCGAACAGAGAAACCAAGTGCCTTCTGCCCACCAACTCCAAAGCACAAAAAATTGAAATTCCACAATTATTTAACATAATTGGAATTTAAAAACATTCGTATTATTATAAATAGTTGAATTTTATACGTTCAAGTGACGAAAACCAGCAGAGGGAAAAAGAAGGATGCTTTGACGTGCACGGAGCATATTGAGCGCTCACAAGCAAAACAGGAAGAACAGCAGCGGCCAACTAAGCAAAAAAGCGAGCCCATTAACTGCCTAACTTCTTTTTAATTTTAAATTATAAATTAAATTGTGAATCTAAAATTCCTTTAAAGGAAAGGTGAGACCGAAGAGTCGGCTGGCTGCTGCTGTGGGGCGTCGCGCCCTCAATGCGCAACTCAGGAGTGTTGAATCGAGCTGTCCATACACCTCAGCATTTTGATTTCAAAACACAAAAATAGACGCAGGCGTGACAAAGAATCCCTGCAGAAGTATCATTTCTTTTTGCAGTTAAACCCTCACTGAATTTTTCGGGGGCCCCTCTGATCGCTTCAAGCCCCAAATCTTTTCCTTCCTCTGCATCCAAAAAAGAAAGTTTTCACTTGGAAATTCATTGATTTTACATTTTTAATTTGTTTTCTTTTTTCGGCAGAATCCCTCTTTTCCTGCTTGTGCATTTTCTCTGTCTCCTCCTTCTCCCCGATGGAGCGGCAGGGCCCCCAGCGGGGCCTCGCAGTTGCCAGGGGAAGGCCCCAGCGTTTCGCCCGCCGGCCGGCCGCGGGGGCCCCCCGGGGGGGCCCCCGCGGCGGGAAGAAGGCGGGGGCCTCTCCAGAGGGGGCCCCAACTGCTGTTTTTGGAAGGAAGAGGAAAATTGAAGATGAGGATATTCACTCAGATTCTGCATCGGGACCCGAGGACGCTTCTCTGTCTACAGATGGAGAGAACGAAGAGGGTGAGATGGTTCTTGCATCTTACTGAATGTGAGATGATTTCCACGGATTTGTTTTCGAAGGTTGTTGAGTTATGAGGAGCCGCAGCAGATGCAACGGCAACGCTGCTTAGTGGGGGCAAGTTGTTTTGTTTTGATTCTGAGTTTCCGTGGGTATAGTTGCTCTACTGACGTTGCTGCGGACGCAAAGGCTCTGCAGTGAGCCTTTCGCCAGTCTGTTCCATCCCCCGTGTGTTTGAGGTGTATGGACAGCTGGAGGTTGCCATGTGTGTTTGCTTTTTGAGTTCTGCAGGTAATGAAACAAGTGACGAGGCAAGGCTCCGCATGGCCAGAGAATATTTACAGCAATTTGCAGATGCGGCGAGAGGGCGAGCAGGAAATAAAACGGAGTTCGCACAATCTGGCTCGCGAGCGGACAGCGAAGTGGCAGCAGACACAGCCTTTGATTCGGCAGGAGAATCCGGCGAAAGCGGTGAAGACGATGATGAAGATGATTTGTTTCTGGATGCGGATGCCAAGGCAGCTGCGGCAGACGAGCTTCAAAGAAGACTTCAAGCGAACAAGGTCAGAAATAAAAATTTCATTTCTCTCTCTGGTCTTTCTCTTTGTCTTTCCCTTTCCAGTTTAGCACGTTAGCTTGTGTCTTGGAATTACTTCGTTGCTGGGATCCTTACTTTGTGTTTGTGGCTCCTCGACACCTTTCAATTACGCTCTTTAGCTGTCTCGACAGCCGACCTCCATCGCCCCAAAACTTGGTTTCGGAGACGGCGTTTTCTTACGTGGCCACAAACTTCCCGTGACGTGCGTCGCTCTGCCTGGAGGGTTGGGCCCCGCAGACACCCCAAACTGCAGCAGCAGCAGCAGCAGCAGCAGGCATGCATACAGCGGAGGCAAAGACTGCTGCATCCTTCGCTGGGATCTCGAGACGGGCCAAAAAGATATTTTTCAGGGAAAACGAAATTGCTTTGGAACTTCGACTTTCAGCGAAAACGCAAAGGGAGGAAAAAACAGCAAAGCCACTGGAGGGCACTTCCGTCCTGTCCTCGATTTAGCTGTCGCAGCAGATGAACGAATGTTCGTATCTGCTGGCGCCGATCACACCGTCAGAGCGTGGGATCCGAGGAGCTCTAATACAAAGTAAAAGAATACCCTTTGTTTTCTTTGTTTTCTCTGTTTCCGTCTTGGCAGGACGACACATAAAATGCCATTTCTGAACTAAGATCTGTTCTTTATTTACACCGCATGCAGTATTCATAGAGCGGTCATTGTCCGAACTCCCATTAGGGCCTTTACTTGTTTGTTTTGCTGCAGCAGACGCCGAAATATGTTTCCGCGGTTTTGTCTTTGCTCGGCTTTGCAGATGTCTTTTTGAGTTGCGTGGGCACCGTGGGCCTGTCACAGGCGTTCGTTTCAACGGGAGCAGCGAGGGCCGAAGTGATCGTGGGGATGTTGAATTGATAACTTGCAGTTCAGATAAATCACTGAAAACGTGGAGTGTGAGCTGCCGCAGCGTGGCAAATCATTTTTATGGGCATGCAAGCGAAGTGAATTGCATGGATCTGCTTCAGGCAGACAAGCCGATCACCGGGGGGAACGACGGAACGCTCCGAAACTGGAAGGTTTGTTCAGTATTTATGCACTAAATTAGATTACTATAATCAGTAGTTTTAATTCTTTTATTTTTTAATTCAAACACAAAGAAAGAGGTGTTTTTCCGCCATGATCGTCGACCGTGCAAGAAGGCGAACCGTGGGGTGTATGGACTGCTCGCATGGCCACTTTGTGTGATTGTGTCTCAGCTAGCTCAAGATACGCATGCCGTTTTTCCTCCTCTTGGATCTTGCGTGGATTCTGTGGCAATGCTTTCTCAGTCTTTGTTTTCCTGCGGAACCCAAGGAGGTTTGCTGGCTCTGTTCGACAGCAGCTGCAAAAAGCCGCTTGCATGCGTCCGAGTGAAACCGCAAACTAAAAATATAAAAACAGGAGACAAATTTGCCGCTTCTCTGAGGGCCACTGGGGCTGCCTCGAGCGTCTCAGCCCTCGCGGCGCTGCCAATGACAGATGCAATTCTTGTTGGGACAGAGAGTGGAATCATTCAAATCTGGCAGGCGTCACAAAATGATCGTGAGTGACAGATGAAATTGCTGCATGCAAAAACACAAAAGTTGAAGCTGCTGTCGATACTCCACAGATGCAGTGCTCCTCCTTCCCCTGCACCTGCGTTTTGTCTTGTTTTGCCTGTGCATTCTATTAAATATATGTTCATTCAAGTACATTTGGTTGTAGTAGATATATGTGTGTATTTGTGCAAAAATGTCTCGATTCAGTTTCGCCATGCTTTCAGTTGTGTTTCCTCAGGGAAGGCTGGGGGCGGTCAGTTGAAGGCGATGCCAGCTGCCTCTGCAGAAGCAGACGGAGCAATCACAGGCTTATGTGTCTCTCAGGATCACTCATTTGCTGTTGCTGCTGTTGGCACAGAAAGCCGTTTAGGGCGCTGGTACAGGTCCCCAAAAGGAAAGAACGGCATCCTCGTTTTTCCACTCACTTCTCTCTGAGGAGCAGTATGTAATTCGCTTGTTTGTCAGACACGTGGCAACTTCTCTGGTGAACTTTTCCTCAAATAGCTTATTTATTGAATCTGCATGCACGGCACAAATTGCTGCCGCCGAAATGCACTTCGTTAGCAAGCAAAGAAAAAAAAAGGAATGTCCCGAAACAAAAGGAGATGTAGGAGCGCATGCCAAGGTGTACGTACACCTACACCCAGTCGTTGCGTTCCACTTCGCCGCAATAAATTTCAGCGAGTGCAAATTCGCTGCTGCTTGTGAGCTCTGACCTACCCGCTGCATGCATAGGCTGTCTGTACACACCCCAGGAAGGCCCAGCAGTTTCTTGTGCAGTGTATCGACCGTTTCTGAACTTTGGGGCTGCATGCGCTCTCCCTTGCATGCATTCAAACGTGTCGCTCTGTATAAATAACACGAACAAGGTGAAATCGAATAGAGCTGCTAGATCCAGAAGTAGCGGTAATTTTGCCTGTCTCTTCTCCGGAGTTCTGATGAACACCACAGACACTCCAAGGCCTTAGGCGGCAACTGATCCAGCAGCTCCCGAAACCCCAAAGTATCTCCACCATTCCTGCTGCTGCTGCTGCTGCTGCTGCTGCTGCTGCTGCTGCTGCTAGTGTTTTGCTGCCGCCTGGAGTTGCTGCAGCAGAGAGCAAACAAATCGTCTCCTTCTTTTTCCTGTTGCTTGTCATTTGAAGGGAAACACCAGAGACGTCGAAAGACACTCCGGTCAATCCGCGCACTAAACGAAATCTTTTCGGCGCGCCAAACTTTCACTAGAAGCGCCTCGAGCTCAGCGCATGCACGAGTCAGAATGCATATATTATCTTCAATTTCGAACACCTCAAGTTGCAGATGAGCCAGACGAGCTTCTGCCGATATTCGCAGTTCATCCTGACGCGAGGGAAAATCCACAAATGAATTCACTTTTCCGACAGCCCGCTGCTGCTGCTGCTGCTGCTGCTGCTGCTGCTGCTGCTGCTGCTGCTGAGGTTGCAGTAGCGGAGGACGATTATTCGGATCGGAAATTGCATGCGGAGGTTCATCTTTTGACCGGCAGAAAGGTTGAGGTTCGTCTTGAAGTGTCTCTTTGGCCTCCTCATTGAATTGTTGGGGAGAGAGAGAATTGATTGCCTGCGAATTTTGCTCGTTTAAAGTAATGAGCGTGCCGTCGCTGTTTGCACACTTGTTGCGTCTGCTGAGGTGTACAGACACTCCGTCGTCTGCGGGTTTCAGTGGAGCATCGCGGTGCTGTTGAGTTTCTGTTATTTTCGTGCTTATTTTCTGGCGTTCCTCTTGCAGTTGGCGGAGCAGTTGGCGCATGCAGGCGAAAGCCCCAACTTGAGATACAAGTTCACTAGAAGAAGGTCGGATGAAAAGACCAGCATCCATCACCGTCAATGCCGGCAGCGACAGGAAATCGAACGCAGCATCTTTTCCTTCTGCCGCTGCAGGATGCAGTGGTCCAGTGGTCACCTTCTCATTAGCAGCCAAGTGCTCGAGGCGAGCCTTCAACAAAGCCGCTCTGTAGCGGCTCGTGCAGAGGGGCAGGTGAGAGTGCATGCGCTGAGAGCCCCGATGGAAACGCAGCCTCTCTGCTGCTGCTCGGGGGCCAATCGGAGTTTCGGCGGTCACTGAGAGATCTTCCCCTATAAATAACTCAGCCAGGAAAAGTTTAGGGAGCATGTAAATCACCTCAAGCCCCATAGAACGCATGCATTTTTGGCTAGCAACCGGCAAAGAATCTGCAGATAAGTTGTCGTCGTCTTCTCCTTGTTGTACTTCTTCATTAGCAGCAGCGACAGGGGAGGTGAGTTGGCGTCTCTGGCTTCCACCTGCATGCAATGGCTGCTGACCAGAAAACCCATTTCGGCTGTCTTGGGAGGTATTGTTCGGTTGAAAATGAAATTCAGTTTGATGGTTGACTCGATCGTCTTCAATGTCAGACGAAATTGTTGTGTCGGCCATCACAGCCGTGGACTCCGTTGCCCCCATCTACCTGAGGTGTACAGACACTGCGTGCAAAGAAGATTCGAAATTTGTGGCTAGCTGCTTGCCATCTGTAGAGATGATTCTCTGCTCTTTTCCTGCTACTCCTCCTTGCTGCAGTTCCTGATGGAAGTCCAAATGGCATTCCACGGAAACAAATCAAATATGAAGCATCAGAGAGGGAGAAGCGAACACAACACAAAAAAAATTCATTGGTCGGGCTGGCGAGGCGGCTGGAAACCCAAGGGGTTTTTGGGGCCCCCAAATTTCGTTATTTCTTTTCGGGCGTCAGAGGGCAAGGAGGGAAAAAGAAAGAGCAATTGTTTGTTTTCATTGAGGCTGAAATTTGTATTTTAGCTGCTTCTGGTGTATACGTACACTCGAGGCAACGCGAGTGTTGTTTGCCTTGCTTTCCGACGCACAGTTCAACTTCAACAGTTATAAAATAGCATTTGTGGAGCGTTAAACATTCATGTTTGCAGGGAAGATTAACTCGGGGTGTACATACAATACACTTCGACGCTCCTCCTCTCTACGGCAGCACCAGCCACCCATGGCGCCGCCGCAAATTTGCATTCGTATGCTCCGCCAAAACCGTTAACGTGGCTAAATGATAAAAAGCTCTTTTATTAGTTTGTTGGAATCGCTGAAATAGTAAACGAATTCGAACCTCTTCAAGGTAATGGCGAACACGGAGGCCATACAGTCGATACCGGGGTGGGCAAGTCCGCCCGTCTTTCCTCGAACACACAAATCAATGTGTTTGCTTACATTTTACAACAAACTCAGACTGGAGGCAATCAGCCTATGGCGGCTGTCTGAACGAACGACGAGAGAGCAAACCTCAGAGGGCCAAAAGCAAACTCATAATGAGGCAGTCGAGCAACACCCCAAAATAGAAATCGGCGCCTCAGGGCCGCCAGCATCTAACACTCTCTCAGCCAAACTTTTCTAATGAAAAAAAAATGCCTACGGGCCCCCAGAGACTCACAGAGGCGGCTTGCCTACCGCAGCTCCGGGGTGTACGCACACCTGAAATGAAAACGGAAACGTTGCAATTATAAAACAGCGACGGCGGACACAGCAGGAGAACTCCAAAGAATCAACGGAAAAGATCATTTCCATTCAAGAGGACATCCAGATGTGGAACAAAATATAAATCTTCCCTCGCAGCCTGAGGGCGTTGCGCTCCTCTTCTGAAAAGTGGAGAGACGCCCGAAGGAAGTGTCTGAGCCACCACCCCCGTAGCCAGAGAAAATGAACGGTAGGGTTTGTAGGCCGACAAGCTGCAATGCGCTGCAGTGTACAGACACTAGCTTTTCTGAGGACGAGACAAACCCTAGAGCTCCTCTTCGCGTCTACTGGCCTGCAGACTGTCATATCTTATTTAGGGGAGAGAGGTGGACGCAAATTAGCTCTAGCAGTTGCTCTCGGGACTGAAGTTGAATAAACCGTTTCTATCTCTATTTGTGTCCGGTGGCATGGCTAGCCCCGAGTGTACATACACCTCAGCGTGTCTCTGCGCGCATCACAAATGTATTCGGGCTCAGAAAAGTCTCCTTTCGTAACTTTTTGCTGTTGGCCTCGGCTCTGCTGCTGAAGCCTCAGCTGGAGACGCTGCAAATGCAGCTGTCGCCGCGCAGGCCAAACACCATCAACTCACATTGATGCTGCGCTCGTGGCAACGCTGTATCCGCAGTGTACGTACACCCCAACGTGGCTAGATAGAATACAGCAGGAGGAGGCAAGCAGCAGCAACACCCAAGTGATGCGATGCTCCCATTTACTTTTTCCCTGCCGTCGTCTTTGCTTTTTCAGTGCCGCGCACCTGCACACAGAGAAACGAATGAGTGTTTAGGGTGTACACGAGCGAATCGAAATACAATGGGAAGACAGCAGACTTCTGCCGTGAGATGGCGTCATCAAAACAACTAAAGGAGATTTGAATAGAGAGAACTGACCTTCTTTTTCCTGTTTTTCAGTTCCTTAGCCGCGCGTCTGCCCTTTTTTGGCTTTGCCTCTGCCACGCCCATGCGGACGAGCCTGTAGCGATGCTCGAATCTCTGAGCTGCTCTGAAGTCGTCATAAATGAAGGCCTGGCCTCTGCTCCTGCCTCCGCCAAAGGCAGTAGCCAGATGAGCGATGATGATGCAGCGAGGATCCTGCACTTTAAACTGCTGCATGAGGCGCTGCTGGAGTTCTTTCCGACTGACGTTGGCGCGCCCGAGATGCAGCAAGTCCACACACATTTGTTTCCTCTGCAACAGAGGATTAGTCAGCAGCTTGCGAATTCGAACGGTGAAAGGAGCCTTCGAATCACTCATCTTCTATATGAAAAAAAGACAGCCCCCAAAATGGCCTATGCGGTTCTCTGCGGCAGAGGGAGGAGCAGAGCGGCCCCTACGAATGCAAATGCAGAGTCGGGGAATCACAGGGAGAGCCCTAAATCAGGAATCCACAAGACTACCAACAAAGGAGTTGCTGCGGTGCTACTAAATGCAAAAGGCGGGCCTCCCCACAGAAGGCGGTGCACATGCCATGGCAGCCATGGGGCTGGACTGTACATACACCCCACGCAACAACGGCAGCCAGAGCAGCTCCGCATGAAGCGAGGAAGCAAATGAAATCTGAGAACCCGAGCAAAAAATCGCCTCGGTGAGGGTTCTTGCGGAGTTTTTAATATTTGCCTGCTCGTTTCAAGTTGCAAAAATGAGGTAGGACATGCCAGGTGTACATACACCTGAAACAGAACACTACGCAGTCCGTGGGGTATCCAAAAGAAGTCTAGATTCCTTCACTCTGCAGTCAAATCTCCTTTTTTTCAAAGTTTGTTTTATATTTTGTGTTGTCCCCAGCAAATCAAAGTGAATTCCATTTACCGCCCTTGCCTCCCTGGCACGAGGCTGCCAGAAAGGCAGCGGAAAACAGGCGAAAATTCCAGCTGCCATTTTCATTTTTTAATTTCTAAGAGACTCTGATGGGACATCCAGTGTCTGTACACTCGAATCGGCCAGCCTAGAGCGTGTGTTTGTGGCGGGGCTGGCGCTAGCGGCTTCTGACGATTTTCGTGTGTTGTTCTGTTTAACTTGACTGGAGTTGTTTCTTTATTTCTTACCGAGCAAAAGTTGCTGTCTGTCAACTGCATGCGTGTTGGCTTTTCGTGAGCGACTGTTGAATTCCTTGCTGTGCTGTGCAGCAAGCTGAGCACCGAGACCCTCAACGCGGCCATTGCCTCCATCCTGCAGGCCTCGCAGGAGAAGAAGAGGAAATTCGTGGAGACGATTGAACTTCAAATCAGTGGGGATTCGCTAGTCTCGTGCAAATGCCATTATAGCTCTATTTATTCATTTTATCTGAATACCATGAGTTTCACATTTTCCCGTGTTGCAGCGCTCTCCGCTCCCCCAAAGGTTGGAGTTCGGATCTTTGCTTTTGGGCTAGAGGCCGCAAAGGCTTTGTTTTGTGTGCATACTCTCAGGCCTAAAGGATTACGACACGCAGAGAGACAAGCGTTTTTCTGGCTCTGTTCGTCTGCCTCACGTGCCTCGTGCCAGAGGAAAGGTGATTTGTTTTGTTTCAATTTTATTTGTAGTATGCGAATTATCTTGTCTTTTTTTATTCCTCTAACTACGTTATTCCACTGAAATTCGTTTTTATTTTCTGATTGCGGTAATTGAGTTTAATCGAATAGAGTCACTTGGGGTGTACAGACAGCTCACCGATTTTGCTCGTTGTGTCGTCAGATTTGCGTGATTGGCGATGCCGTGCATATGGAAGAGGCCAAGGCGCTTGGGTTGGACTGTATGGACATTGAAGCTCTGAAGAAGATAAATAAAAATAAAAAGATTGTAAAGAAGCTGGCGCGCAAGTGCGTTTGTCTTTTTCTCTCTGGTCTGTTAAAATAAGCAGATGTTACATACAGTTTCTCTCTCTGATCTCCTTCGGTGGTTTTATCCGTTTAAAGTGTAGTTACGTATTCTGGCGGTTGCTTTCGACTCCTCCAATCTCTCAGGTACGACGCGTTTCTTGCCTCCCAGGCCTTGATTCCCCAGATCCCTCGGCTGCTTGGCCCTGGCCTCAACAAAGCAGGGAAATTCCCCACCCTCATAACTCATCAGGATAAAATCGAAGACAAAATTCTTGAGGTTCGATCGTCTGTGAAGTTTCAACTAAAGAAGGTCCTTTGCATGGGGGTGGCCGTTGCTAACGTTGAGATGACCGAAGCTCAGGTGAGTGGGTGGTTACGGAGGCTTCGTGTGTTATTTATTCAGTTTATCCGTTTTATTTATTTATTATTTATTTATTTCTTTTGAATCATTTGTTATTTCTTTGCTGCGGCTTTCTTTCTTCATGCGCTGGTGCTGACTGGCCACGGGTCCTGTTTTTTTTTGGATTTGTTTGTCTTATCAAGTTTGATATGCCATTATTCATTGTTTTCGCGATTTCCTCACTTCTCTCTGCATTCTTTTCCAGGTGCGCTACAACCTGACGATGGCGATAAACTTCCTCGTGTCTCTGCTGAAAAAGAATTGGAATAACGTTAAAAGACTTCACATCAAAAGCACCATGGGGAAATGCCACACAATTTACGGCTGAAGAAAGTTGGGGTGTATGTACACCTTGCATCCCACCTTCGTCTCGAGTATCAGCAGTTTCATTCTTATTAACTGCGGTTTCTTTCCATCAAAAGGTTAATTAAAAGCAGATAATTCTTTACGCCTCGAAGAAATACAAATAAGAGTGAAACCTTGCTTGGGAGCGGCTGCGAGGAGTCGCGCGCTGACTTTCGATATTCGGCGTTTGATGAGATAACAAATGAAATGAACGCGTGCAGAGAGGCACCAACGCCTGACGGCAGTCGAGGTGTATAGACACCCGTTAACAAATAGCTTTTGCCTGAACCCCAGAGAGCAGACTCTGCACGTAGCATCACTCTATTAAAGCTACTGTCGTGATGAGTGGACTGTTCGGAGCGCAAGCCTTACACGGGCTAATAACGATCATAGGAGAAATAGTAAATCGTGTTTGAATTATTTCAGCCCTACAAAGTGCAGTGTACAGACAAGCAATGTTTCTTGGAGACCCCTTTTAGTATCTCGCCGAGTTACAGGTTCACTAGCAGCAGCCTTCACCGTGTAAGGCTTGTCCTCCGCCCGATTGGCTTCTTTGGACTGTCTGGAGACGCACTGACTGGGAGCTGTTTTTATTTATTTGTTTTAAATTCGTTTTCAGTTCAGTCCCGTTAAAACGGTTTTAGCAAACACACAGCGCAACTGGCGCTGCAGGGAAAGAAAGTCGTGCGCGTCGTCTCTCCACGCCATCCCTCGGCGCAGTAAAATATCGCTGATTACAGCAGCAGGAAGCTTTTCCTCCCGTGAGGAGCGGAAAAGGTGGGCGGCTGCAAATCGCTGCATAGAATTACAAGTTTCGAAAGGCAGTGAACTCAAATTGGTCTTCGTCTGCGGAGAAGCCCCATCCGATATTATTCATTGTTTCGCTTTATTTGTCTCCTGTTGTCTCCGCTTTAATCCGGAAGTACGGGAGCGACGCAGCATGCTAAACCCCTCTTGGCCTTGATGGGTATTGAGCCTTGGGGGCCCCTTCGGGGGCCCTTTGGGGAAGCCCCTCGGAAGACTTCAACGGTTGGGTTTGCCTCTACGTTGCTTTAAATAGATCGAAGGTTTCTCTCTCCTCTTCCATAGTCCACCGGTAGACAGCAGGTTCGTCTCCGCTGCAGCACTCCACCGCAGGGGAGAGGCCTGTTTACCTGTCTCCCTGCAGCGTGGAAAGAAGCTCACTTCGCATGAAGAGCCAGCCTTCAAATGGCGCAGGGTAAGTTTGATGGGTGGTTTTGCCATCGAGTTTGGGGCAGAGAAAGAGATGTAAATTTACTGTTCCGGCGCCGACCTGCATGCGACTTTTTATTCGCCTTTCGGGAAGCACATGACGTTTCGCTGGTTTATGTCGTTTGTTGTTTCATCTTTTCGATTTCCTGTCTGTCTTGTTTCTAGTAATGCATTTGTTTTGAGTGCACGGATGAGCATTTCCAAATGAATTCTCCTGAGTTGCGTCGGCTCGTGCCATTCGATGTTGCTCGTCTCTTGTTTCGCTTGCTTCAAACGCATTCGGCCTTGAATTCTCCTCCGTAGGACTTCTCGGGGGCCCCCCTCCCCCCTCGTGACTCTTCGGGTGTATCGACGCCGCAGCCGCAGTTCCCTCTGCACGCCGCTTTCCGCCCAAAGACGAACAAACTGACGTGTTGCGTTTGAATACCTAAAAACACGCATTCTCAGATGGTGAATCACATCGTTAAATTGTAGTTATAGTAGTAAATAACATATTTAACTTGTCCTTGGCTCCTATTCTTCAGTATATACATCTGCAAGCAAAATCAGTGGGACGAGAGACATCGCGCGAAATCACAAACTTGTCTTTTCACTTCACCCTAGCTCGAACTAGGCATTCCGCCGACGCACATTTTTTCGAGTTGTTCGTCGCTTGTGGCTGCGTCCGGGTTGAGGAGGAGGCCAAACGCAGACAGGCGCATGTCGTTAGTTGGATCGTCTCGAGCAAAGGAAGTGAGACAGTTGGAAAGAGTTGAATTCCTTCTCCATGTGGCTGTGCTGTGCAAACGAACGGAACTTTCAATTGGAGTAACACGGCGAACAAATAGAAAAGAATGAACACGTGAGGAAGCAGGTGGTGAAAAAGAAATACACGAAACTTGTTTTGGATCCCCAACTCCCGCGGATCTCTCTGCAAATGAAACAGAGCTTTCTGAGCTGGCTTCCATTTGTGCTACGATGATCCCCAGAGTCAGCAGAGACAAAAGACACGTCGGGAATTTTCTGCGGCAGTTGAGCCGCTGCATTCTTGAGGAGCACAATGTCGCCGCATGTCTTATGTCCTCTGATGTACGTACACTTGGTGATTTGCCCGTCTGTGCGATCAGGAAATTTCCTTGTTGTTTTTCATTTTCACACGCAGCTGCTCTGCTCTGTCTGGCCACAGCTGCCCTCTTCCTGAAATCACAAAAAGTGGCGGAGACGCGCCTTGAAAAAAGCAAAACACGGATATAATGGGATTCGTCGCAGCAGCTGTATGTACACCGTGGGATTCGAACACTTCCGGTGCTCGCGTGATGGGGGCCCCAGTGAGACTTCTAACGAAAAAAAATTCTTGATCGCCGATCTTCTCCCTTTGAAGTAACTTTGATATTTCTAAAAAATATGAGTTATGTAAATGAACAACTAAGCTCGGGAGAGCTGAAATCACAAATTCAAGTTGTTGCGCCGATGATCGGGATGGACACTGTCTGTACACCCGGCGAACCACCGCGTTTCAAAATGCATTTCTTGCTTAGAACTACAAAAAATAACGAAACAAATAATCAGAAATTTTGTCTTCTGTCGCTATAATTTGCCCCCGAGCTCCATGGGGGCAGGCCAAGCAGGCTGTATGTACACTCCAGGCCGCGCTCGCCAGCCTAGGAAATGCAAATCACTTTTGCTTCAAGTTTGAAGTGTTACTGCTTTAAAGTGTGTATTATTATTTGTTTTCTTTTGATTTTTTCATCTGCTTTCTCTGAAGAGTGATGAGAAGATCTCCACTCGTAGAACTGTGCATATCGAAATTCTCCACAAATGCTACATGCAATTACAGCTTTATTTATTTATGCAAAAGATATGTTCGAACAACGTCATCAACCAGCCCCGATTCATGCGTCGTACCGAAAAGCTTGCCAGCTGCATTTCACCAGGGTGGAAAAGTTTTCATTTTCTGTCGAACACGAAATTTGTTTTGTAACGATGGCTACAAATGCGGCTCATTGGAATGGCAGCTCAAATCCTAAGCCCGGATTTCCACGGTGTATATACACAGCGTTGAACATCCATCCGCGATGAGATAATTACTTATAATTTGTCTCCCTCCGCCTGATTCGCCTCGCGTGTCTCAGATTTTTTTAAAAGGAAAATGAAGCTTTGGAGTGATTCCATGACAAAAGCTCAAATGAGAGCTAAAATGATTTCTGCGTTCAGTGCATGCAGATGAAAAAGAGAATCCGCAGCACTTTCACCGCCTTCAGAAGCACAGGAGCTACCTGATGATCAGCAGATGCACGACGCGGGCAAAGAAAGCAGTATCGAAGCAAACCGTCTGCTGCCCTCGATGATTCATATTTTTAGGTGTACAGACGGTGGACCTCGAGGCAGTAAGTTCGACAACGCTAGCAACACCCATACAAACCCACCAGCTGCGTCTCCTCAGACAAGCCACAGAAAATAAAAAAGGAAGGAATATAAACCCTATTAAAAGACACTATTTCAACGAAGACCGTCGTGTAAAAAGCTGATCTGCAAGTTTCAAAACCTTTCGCCTGGCCAAGAAATTCCGTAAGACGGTTCCGACGAATGAGATGTGCAGATCAAGCCAACTGGCGTTCCAGAAACAGCTTTTCAAGTATTTGCGTGTTATGAATCCTGCTTCCCTTTCTATTCCGCTTTCGAAGGCTGATTTCCTGGAGGAGCATTCGGGTTAGGATTGGCGCTCTGGGGTTTCATCGTCTTATCAAACATATTGACGTCAGGCGGCCGAACTGCAAACACACACGAAAGCACATTGATCTAGTGTACATACACCGGAGTGGAGCCAGTTTGCATGCAAGTTCATTTATGATCTGTTTCCGCCAGAAGCGAGAAATCCTTGGATTGCAAATGGGAACAGTCGGATGCATCTCTGCAAGTTGAAACAAATGCAAATGTTTTCAATTTGAATCAAGGGGCACTCGCAGCTTACGGCAGGCGAGTTGTGAGAGAATAATGAACGACAGGAAGATCAAAATCGTGAGCGTCCACTGAGCACACAAAGAGAAACGCCAGCGGCCACCCAAGGATTCACTAGCGAAACTCCTCCATTAAACGTAAAATAACAGCGATGAACCCCCCAATAAAAGATATTTTACACAGAGCATCGCGCCATTCCGAGACTACCAATTGGCTTTCCCTGGACTGGCTTTTGCATGTGCTGCGAGTGGTTCTCTCTGAGAACTTTCATAGTCCGTTTCATGCGGCGGCAGCAAAACAGATCAGAAAGAGGCTCAAGAGCTGTTTAATGACGTGGCAATCCAAACTTTGAATGAGGGAGTTGTGGGGAAGATGAAAATAAAAAAGGATTTTCTTGTTCCTCATCACAGAGGGAAAACAGAGACATCTCTTGGCTTACTTGCAGCCATTCCGGCCGCAAATACTTGGAAATGAAAAACCAGACGTCCATCTCTGGAATCGGACGCGACAAGCTCGGGGAGGAAGAAGAAACTGCCTAGTAAACGCACCGAAAACGGCATTTTCAAAGACTCGCATTCTTTTTCAAACGAGGTGTACATACACCGCACACTTTGCTAATGCATGCAAAGCACTTTTATTACCTAAAACAATGGAAAAAACCCGAGACAAACCTCAGGACACGAAAAGACGTATTAGCTAAATGACCTAACGAAACGATTCCTAAATCAGACCACTCAGAGATGCCAATAGAAAATTCACAACCGAAAGAAACCTGGAAAAGTTCGACGCAGGCAAAGACGACAACTTACTTCGAACATTAAGAACAGAAGCAGCAGCTGCTGCCGCACAAATGAAAGTAGATGTTCCATCGTAATAACTGCTGAATGAATCTTTGAAAATAGTTTAAAACTTTCTCGCTCGCCACTGTGCACCGGCGCTGGTCGCACGTCTGGGGTGTCTGTACAGCTAGGAAATGCGCATTTCACTGAGCATGAGAAAAGCTGTTTTTCCTCGAGTTGATTCTTCCCTAGCAAAGCAATTCTCCCACCGCAGCTGCTTCCAATAAAGTATTAAACGTTGTAGAGCTAACAAGGTTTGCCAAGAATGCAGATAATATTGAATCGAGGGGCACGAAAGACGGGTCAGTTTCATAGAGCCAAGGCAAGACTCATAGCAGCTGTGTCTACCCCTTCCCTCAAAACCAGACAGTTCGAACCACAATGAACGCAGCATAAAAAATTATTGAGTTTCAAAAGAAAAAAATTAACGAAAATGCAGTATCCGCTGTGTTCCAAGCTCCAGTAACAAGGTGTACATACACCTAAGCGAGTGGCCTCAGACTAGGGTCAACGCCCCCATGCTGTTCTCGCTGTCTGTCCAAACAAACGTCAAAAATAAAGCAAATCTTGGATAAATTTGCATTATTATTGTTATTTTCCAGTGTAGAGAAGAAAGCTTCTTTTTTTGACTCCAGACTCACGGTGATCGGGGCCCCTCGATGGTGTACGGCTTGCGGTGGTTGCTGCATGCGGCCCCCCTTTTCATTTAAACTGCCTAAATATTTTTATTTTCCTGGCGTTAGAACTTTGTTTTAACAGATAAAACTCATTTTGATTTTTGAAACAAGAATTGTGGGTTTATTTCTTTCCTCCGTGTCTCTCAGGTTCTCTAAAGTCCTCATTATTGGCATTAAAAAGGTTTTTACTGAAATTACCGAAGGCAGAGAGAGGTTATTTGAATTGGCTACAATGATTGGCACTTCTGAATTCTGGGAAAAGGAAAAAGAGGCGCCCCTGCTGAATCGAAATGGGGGTTTCATCTGTCCAGACACCGCAGATGAACTTTTGAGAAGAGCACAAAAATTTCTCCGTTTGCTCGATGAGCGCGCGGGAGAAGATGCCGTTGAGCCGCAACTTCTCAGGCCAGACTGCGAAGATCCTGCGGCCAAACGTATTTTTAAATTGGATGCTGAGAGGACATTTGCATCCCAAGAGTTTAAAGACCAGCTTGTCATGGCAAGGCACATTCTCCTCCCTCTTCCCGGGAACAGCCAAAACTTGAAAAGACAGGCTAGAAATGCCTTGACAGATCTGCCTGGGGTGGTTGCTGTCTGTACACTGCAGGCGTTCTTGTGTTTTTGTTCTTGTTCGTTTACCTCTAATTAGTTGCGATTTGTTGTGTATGTACAGGTCCTCTCCTCTCTCTGGCCAGAGCTTGGCGATTACCACCAGGGTCTCGGCTTTGTCGTTTCATTTTTATTATTAGTGTTGCCTCCTCCCGACGCCTTGCGTGTTTCTGTCGGCTTGCACCGTCATTATCTGCCTGGTTACTTCCGAGCAGCGCCGGTGGCTTACGTGCGCGATGCTCGCGTTTTTCAAAAGATATTGGATCTTCGTCTGCCCGATGTTGGGGGCCATCTGAAGGAGCTGGCCTGTGCAGAGGCGTACTCTAGCAAGTGGTTTGTGGGGCTTAACGTGCATGTGCTGACCTTCGAGGCGCTCTTTGAGTTTATGGAGGGATTGTTAGAGACGGGCGATTCATTTTTGTTTCGATTCGCATTGGCGCTTGTTGCTAATTGCAAAGAAGATCTTCTCGCGTCTTCATCTGCAGCAGACGTACTGGAGATTCTTCGACTCGACGCTAAGCGATACAGCAACAAACACAAAGCAAAAGGAAACAGCAAAGAAGGTTCTTTCTTTACAAAGATTGTCCGAGATGCTAAAGAAGTTAAACTCGAGTAAGAGACGCTGGCAGCGCCTTGTATTTCTTTTGTCTGCTCTTTATTTCACACAAGTGACCACTGGTCATCCTTGCGTAACAGCCTCTAGTTGAACACTGAAAAACCAGATCTAATTTCATTTTTTTAAAAGTATATTTAATTCACATCTTCAGTGCCGTTTCCCATGGGATTGACGCAGTGTGTTTTAAGGGCGCGTCTGAACAACCACAAACCCTAGTGGGTGCACCTTGCTCTCTCTTTCTCCCCCTTTCGCTCTCATTCTTTTCATTCTTTTTCGAGTCTTTCGCTTTCTTTCGCATTATCATTTTTTGTTCATTCTCTTTCTCTTTTTGGGTTTCTGCAGCGATTTAAACCTGGAAAAGCTGCGTGAGGAGGCGATGGAGGATCTTCGGATGGAAGAAGAGAGAAGAAAATTGCGCGACAAAGAAGTACCTTTAACTCACAGCAAATAAGGCCACTGTAGACTTGCGAAGCAGTTGGGGTGTATAGACAGCACCAGGAGCACCCTGCTTTAGCCCGCTGTAGAGTTCCCACTTTTACAGCCGTCCCATTCAATTTTGTTTGCGCTGTGAATGTTTCTCCAGTTGGGTTTAGACTCGGACGATTCCATCGTCTTCTCTGATGAAGAAGAAGAGGAAGAGGAAGAGGAACAAGAAACTCCAAAAGGAGAAGCAGAGGAGCCAAACACAAAAACCGCTGAGGCCCGCAGTGACAAGCGGGAATGCGCCGATTAGTTTCTTGATTTCTATGAGGTTTTTTTCTCCGCCTTTGCTGCTTTTCTAGCGAGGCAAATTTAGTTATTTTGTTTCTTATGCCAGCCAGCTGCTTATTTACCTCTTTCTGAGGATGGAGCAAGCATTGCCTGTCTCCTTGAAAAACTCTCGCAGTTTGCTGCCGACGAATCTTGCCAGATAAGGCGTGTGCTGGCTTGTTAGGCTACATAGGGGTGCCGAGCTTCTTACACGAGTGCTCTCATCGAAAAAGAAGAGGTGGAACGAATGTGGAAGGTAACAGGAAAGTCAAAGAGCCGAGAATAGAAGATGCAGCTTGAGGTGTCTCTACATCTTCCTTTATTCAAATGGATGCCTCAGGATGTATAAATGGGAAGCTTTGGCTCTGAAATGCTGCATTCTTGTTTGTTATAACAGTTGGACTTGCGACTTTGTCTAGAGGTCATGCCGTACGCACTAAACAAATAAGGTTTAAATAACTAACATTTAAATAAATTCCATTTAATAAATAACATTTAGTAAAGAATAACAAAACCCCCAAAGAAGTGGCTCCTTGCCTGCTGGCATGGCTGCCTCAGAACGGCCAAGGCCTGAGGAGAATTTGGCAAGATTTCCTGCGCCTTCGGGTCGCACCTCTTCAAACAGACAATCCGAAGAACTGGCCTATTGTTCCCCACATACAATGGTAAGGTAACCCTTCTTATTATAAGTCCCTTACAGCATTAATTAGACAAATTTGAATTTGGGGGGAGCAGATGAAGACGGCGATTTGGACGCTTTTAAACACACGCGGCATGAGATCTCAAGGACCCGACGCATCCGAAGTGTTGAGTGGATAGCCAGCGATTTCTAAAGTTTTTACTCGAGAAAAATTAAATCAAAATCTTAGAAATGCAACCCACATGAGCATCTGCTAGATTTTTTGAGGAAGAGGGGCAGCCTGTGGGATATCTTGCACCGTCCAGACACCCGGATTTTCACAGTAGATCGTCGCACACAAGCTGCACAGAAATAAATGCATGCAGCCTATTAGTAAGCAGATCAGGTACGTTCTGAAGCTTTCTCTTATAAAAGGAATCATAGAGCTACATGAGGTGCTAAGCCCACGACCGCAGCAAGAACCGCTACTGTGCATAGTGTCAGGGAAAAAGAAGTAGCTTAAAAAATACTAGGAAAGAAAAACACAAATCACACTTGTTTTTTTCTGAAAATAAGCAGAAAATCGATTATTTCTGCAGTTAATGAAGTGCCCCTCAAACAAATGGTCCAGGCCACTGTCGCCACAACCCTGGTCGGCTGCACTGTACGTACACCCCAGGAGCAGTGCTATAAATAGAGAAGCTCAGGCAAAAGTAATGTTTTTTGTTTTATTTATTAGTTTTTGCTGTAAGAAATCACCCGAAGTAGCGAGCCGATCATGACGAGGCCTGTCTCTAGCCTCTGAGGCCTGCCTGAACCCTCCAAGGGCCTCGGCTACCGGCGCTCAGCCAGCAGCCCCGCCCCAGGAAAGCCGCTCGGGTGTGCGGATTTAATGTTTGATTAATGCCTTTGAATTGATTTTTCTTGTTTCATTTGGCTCATTATTCGCTTGGTTGCCTCCCCGCTGCCCCCTCCTTCCCTCCCGTCGTCTGTCCTCATCTGTCGAAAGAAAAGCAGCAACCAATGGCGCGAATGTTTTTTCCCTATGTGTAAATTCTGCTGTGGCGGCTGTTAACCCTTAAGTAACCCAAGCGGCAGCAGCATGGCGGGTCCAGCGGCTGCTCCCTTCGTTCCCTCTTTAGCAGCGACCCCTATGGCCTGTCCTCCGGCTGAGCCGCCAGTCATTGGAAAGCAGGAGCTTCTCTTATGGATAAACGACGTGTTGGGAGACATTGGAGAAGATGTGAATTTTTCCACTTTGCGGTTTGGGCACGTGTTTCTCCGTCTGTTTGAAATCATTTGGCCTGGGGTTATGAAGACATTCTCTCATGGCAGCAACTTAAACCCTAGGACTCCCGCTGACGTTGCGGCCAACTGGAAAATTATTGAGGAGGTTTTGCAGCGGGTGGAAGTGCCTCTTTCCTTCGTGAACCAATCGCTTATTCGCGTTGGTAATTTCAGAGCCTGTTATCAGTCTCTGGTGTTTCTTTTTTTCCTCTACTGTCTGGCCAGAGACCACGAGTGCGAGTTCGTGCTGGCGCATTCTGTAGACAGTGATCTTACACAGTTTATGTCTTCTGGCTCTCCCTTGGCCTGTCTGATCTCTGGAGGGTCCATAGAAGTGCCTCTTCCCCTCAAAGAAAAAATACTGACACCGAGGGCAGCCTTGCAACCCCTTGCTGGCAATAGAGAAGATGCGGAAGCGGGAGGAGCCAGAAACGAACTGCAAGTGCAGTCTGTTTCTTCTGACGCGCAAATTACTTCGGATGGACGGGATAGATTAGGTTTTCAGGTGTATGAACAGCAGAAGGAGCACCAGCAAGCCACCGGTGACCAGTGGCGCGATGCAGCCTCGCCACTTCCAAAGGGGTTTCCAAAATCATTTGGATTTTCTTCTATTTCCCCTGGAAAGATGGAATA